>WIXG01000561.1:0-38761 GCA_009869945.1 Mesaphorura yosii
TTCTCACGTCCATGCAATCACACACCCGAAAATGAAGCTCCTCGTAGCCTTTGCCTTTCTTGCTGCCCTTTCCTTCGTAGAGCCTCACGGCTATATGAAGGATCCCTTAGCTCGAACTTCGATCCACCGTAGGCCAAACGAACCGTACAGGCCACCTTACGAGTACAATGACTCTGGAATTGAGTGCAGCAGTCCACCAAATAGCCATGGCAGCTGTATGAGGTGCGGTACTAGTGCCGAAATGAACCGGGGAGGTGCTTATGACAAAAATGAAATTACCGGAGTCTACACTTCTGGATCTGTAAGTGGCAAAGTGAAATTGTCAAAGAAGATAATTTAATTTCGTCCGGTTACTTTCTTTGCAGATTATCGACGTCATAGGCGAAATGACTGCTAACCACCGTGGTTACTTTGAAGTTGAGTTGTGCATGTCTGAAACTGAAAGCGATGGTTGCTTCACCAAGCTTCAAATTGTAGGAGGAACTAACACTGTTCGAGATAACGACAAAATGTGTACCAGCAGAAATGGTGGAGACCACGAGAATGGCCCAGTTACTGCTAGAGTTCAACTTCCACCAGGCTTCAGATGCAACAGATGTACATTGAGATGGAATTACAGGTTTGCTTTTATATCATCTTATTTTTTAAAAATTTTATTAACTTTCTGACTCTAACATATGATTGCACACAGGACTTCCTACCCTCCGGCTTCCGACCATTGTTTCAACCCTGGTAACATTCAAACCTTCAGGAATTGTGCTGATATCACTATTCTTTAAAGTTTACCGTAAATTTGTCAAAATTAAAGCATAATAAACTATTGCAAACAGATTACCTGAGAGATCTATCAGTGATTGGTGGTAATTTAAAGCATAATACCCCACACGCTTCACTATTTTATGAACATTATGATATACACTTTTTGAAAACATACTCTCACCTTTGACTGAACCTAGATGGCCATGCCGTCAAATTTTGTAAGATTCAATTTAGAAAATCATGTTAACCTGGCGGTAACCGTTAAGCTATCACAACCTCTGCTTCGCACAACTGACTAGGTCTGGTCAGCTTTGAACCTACATTTCACTTCATGTATACCATATACCATGTATACCATTCTTAGTCGACCTTTGAGCCCACGAAGAACATCAATTTGTTTTCATCGTACGCAGTTTCAGTAGAAGTCTTCAACCAGCGGGATCGTTAGATGGAACTGGCTCATGTCAGACAGGAATGACGTACGTGTTGGGTGTGTACTGGAAGTGGTGTGAGAGGGAGATGTCCTCCAACTCATCAGTACCATGGGAACCGTGGGAGCAAAAACGACGTTCAGAATGAAACCACAATCTACTCATTTCCAGAATAGGCCATCCTTATCGTTGGTAAGTTGGTGAACCTCCCGTCATTCCAACCACGTGCGCCGGGGATAAATTCGAGAATACTAAATTCCGATTGTGATGCTTTTATGCTTCGCAAATTTTACTCGCACAACTCTCACACGATTGAATGGCGTCGGTAAGTCTGTACGCCTGTTGAGGGAAAACACTTCTTGCCACCGGCCCAAACCGCCCGCAACAATTCGGCTCCGCAGCTGGAACAGCGCTGACAGTGTTGGTCGCAATGGAGCAACGCCAAACTGTCCGGTTCGCCAAACTGTAGACGCCACCGAGAAGGTAAATACTATCATTCCCATCAAATACTGCGGAGTGGTAAGCGAGGGGAATCGGGAGCTTTGTATTAAGCTGAACAGCTTCAAGCTCCTCCTGGCCTTGACAAGTACGTTCCAGGATGAGCAGTGTCAATAAAATAGTTGGCTTGATAAGCCCCATTTTCGGTTTACTGGCTAAACCACATGCTCAACCGCATTTTATATTTACAATTGAGAAGTGGACCGACTCATGGCTCCGGGATCGTAAACATGTCAACGTCCATCATTACATGACTCAGAAGTCCACAGCCGACGGCTGCCAGGAGGAGCTGTGAGACAGTGTGGATCTTTGCAGCTCTGACGATAGCAGCGTGGAGAGAGCGCCCGTTAGTCAGAAGGGACACGGAGAAGAAGAGGAGAACAACAACCACTTGCCCCATAAACTTATTGCTGCCTCCAATTTACGTCGACATCTGAACTACTGATATTAAGTAAAAGGGTTCAATAAACCCTTCCACCATAATTGAAAAACTGTAAAATGCGTGTATTTTTCCTTTGGTAAATAAAGTAAAAGCTAATGGCCCCAAAATGGCATAGTCCCTATAAACCCTAACGTAACCTAACCTGAAAATTACATTACCTATCTTTCTGCCACCTGAGGTGACTTGTCAGCCAAGTTAGTATGGTGGTACCAATTTAAATGGGATTTAGGGTGGAAACTCAAAGTTGAAACCTAAGTGTACCTAAGTTTCAAGAACACCTAACCTAACCTAACCTAAGGCGATCGGAAGATCACGAATTCAGGTAACACCCGTGCTGTCTATGGAAATCTGTGAGGCACAATCTAATTAGCGTTTATGTCCCATTATGTTTTCCGTCGTTCTGTGGCATGAGAATGCAAGTTTCCGCACGCTGTTTACTTATGCTTCGCTCTAAGAGGTGCAAAAATCGCCATGTATCAGGACCAAGTTTCAATTCAAATACGTGCTACAAGTCTTTTCCGGATGAATCCTCAACTAGCCACCGCCGACGAATTGATGACGTGGTTCCAAGAGGAGCAGTCGCACAAATAAGCTTCTGAGCGATTCATGCTTCAAGACAAGTGCTATCACCGTAATCAATCAATGTAACGTAATGTAAGCATCAGTGAAATGCCATCAGCTTGTGGAACACTCAAATCAGTGCCCGAATGTTAGTGAGGTAAATGTGTATTGGCGCCACGTATAGTAATTAAACATGAACAAGTGCGTCCGTGATGTAATTCGTGTATCTTGTGCCCTTCTGTTTTTCTCATTCGAACTTCTACGAGTTACCACTTGAAAAATTTGCGAGCTTTGCGAATTTTTGATTGTTGAATTTAACGGCGAATTATGGAATTGTGGACCAAATATACAGTTCCATGGGTTCATGCGAATTATGAAATTGGATTGCGAATTTTGGTTTCAGCAGGCATGCGAACCAGAACGAACAGAATCAACGAACTGTGGATTTGGTCAACCAAATTGGCATGCGAAATCTGGGAATCGTGCATGGGATTGATGGGAATTGAGATACGTTACATAACCAGAATCGTTATTCGACGGGTTACAGAACCCAAACCAAATCCAAGCCTCGTATATGCATGTAGTAATGATATTGGACGACGAAGTAGCCACGCTTTCTTTACTACTACCCGGATCCCTGCCTGCATAGCCAACGCCAAGAGGCTTGAGATGTGCCCTCCTCTCTCATTACTTGGAATGAAGTATTCAATAATCCCAATGTCATGTACATGTGAACAAGAATTACAATTAATAATTTTAAATTCCAACAACTTTAAAAGTTAAACAGTTAAATATGAATTTGATAATTTAGAGTAATAGTTGTTTAATCATCTGTTTTCGGTTGGTTAGATAGGTAGTGACGTAACACATGCGCTCGTTGGAGTTCCCCCAAAGGTATAAGCGCGACAGACGCCAGAGCAACAAAGTGGATTTGCGGCGTATCCATTCGAATCAGTGTTGGGGCAGTCAACATATTGTGTATCCAGCTACAAAATACAACATCAATCAAATAATTTAGCAAATGAATAGATAATTAAGTATAATTAATAATTTATGAAAATCGGAGCTCTGACCTTGCAGCATTTTCCAAGCACACAGCTGGTGCTCAACAAAGCATTCGAGTTCCCACAACAACCCAAGTTGGTAAGGCAGCCAATGCTTCCCTGTTATATGGCAATAATAATAAGATTTAATGAATTGCTGAGGATTATTACGATAATTAATTAATTATTAATTGAGACTACCGGAGCAATGCATCCACCTCCGCAAATAGTGTTGACGCAACTGCCGCTACAGCAAGCCGCACTTACAAAACCAGAACAACTATTTCCATCTGCCTAGAAATGGAAATATAAATGTTTAGAATATGCACTGGATACATTATTAGATAATTAGGTATCCAGCAAAATTAAATTCATGTTAAAAATTAAACTTGAACCCCACTTACGATGCACTGACACTGACCATTCGCGCAGTTGCCTGAGTAGCAGTCGGCATTCGACTTGCAGTTGGCCGTCTGAGAAAAGTTTGAGAAATTAAGTATTGTCACGGACACGATGATTCAAATATGGTTAAAAGTTGGTACCCCACTTTGACAACTGCCAGTGATACCGTCGCATTTATTCGAGCAGCACGCACCGTTGGAAGAGCACGCCTCAGGAGCACTCTGCATAAAATTAAAATAATTAAATGACAGTTAAAGTTATGTGCAATTAAATTAAAGTAAAACTTACGGTACAGGTGCAGCTGCCAGGTAAACCAAATGCATTGTTCACAGCCGTGCACTGTCCACTGCAGCAAGTGTCTCCAGAATAGCAGAGTGAACCGAATGAGGTGCACTGACCCTGAACTGTGCTCAGAACAGTGCAGAGCAACAGGAAAGCTGCAAATAACTTCATTAGAATCTTGGAATTGGGATTGACCTGTTCTTGTCTTGAAGTCTTGAATTCTGAAGTTTAATCTGTAACAGAAAAGAAGATTAGTCTGAGACTGATACTGAGAGTTGAAAGTGGGAATGTTTTTATACTCATTCAGGATCCATGCGAATGATGCGAAAATAAGTATTCAGATTCAGAACTTTATCAATCTACACTAACCAAGGCGAAGGAGATGGGCACGAGCTCCCAGGTCAAAGAGTCAGGTTCTCAACTCTGATCATTGACTCAAATACAGAGAATCGGATGATTGAAACTTGACAGAAACTTGAGCAAGATTCGAACGACACACGTCACCGGAGATAAAGAAAGAGAGAAAATTGCTGAAAGAGTCGTACCCAATGGGCCCTTTTGACCCGCCTGCATGAGGCCGCCGACACGCGCGATTGCTAATCAGCACTTGATACAATCATCTCGTGGTCGAATGTCCAAGAAACATTTTATTAAAAATAGATTTATAATGTGAAATGGAAGAGAGCAGATTTGAACTGGTCACCTTTGGTTTCTGAGGTCAGTTCCTTTTCTCTAAGAATGGGAGTCTTTAGAAATTTTGTAAGCAACTCCTGCACTGATCTGTTCTCTGGGCTAGCACGCAGGTAGCGCTCACGGAGTCTGGCATTTGTTTCGGATGCAGGCCTTGGAAAAATCGCATTCATGTGGAAACTCAAGAACATTTCACATTAATTGTCGGAATCGAAATTGCTGTGCCGTATGTTGTCAAGTTTTACCAAGAGTCCGCTTGCCACAGGAGACACCTGAAAGTACACAGCTGTGAAGAAGAGCGGCCACAGGTGGCATGCGTCCAATGCGGGAAACATGTCCTTAGGACCAGCCTCCCGCGCCACATGGCAACACATGGCGAACGCTACCTAAAATGTCCGTACTGCGAGAAGCGGTTTAAGCCGCAAGGCCGGCTTTCAGACCACTTAGTTACTCACACTGGGGAAAGAGCGCATGTGTGCCCTCTGGAATGGCCTTCGGGATGAAACGCAACTTGGGACGGGATGCAAGGGTGGCGCAGACCGGGATCAAGCGAGTACGGGAGAAAACCGAAAGTAAAATGCATTGTAACTGTAAGATACAAGTTTAATGAATTACATCAGGCAGTAATATGTAATAAGATTTCTGATTTCAGTATTTTCTGATTCACAAACCCAGTTCAAAAATGTCTTGCTGGACTGCTCTCCATGCCACGACCAATCCAAAACCCAATTCATAAACAAAGAACATTGTGCCAATGGACAATAAACAAGGATCTCAAAATCAATGGACACTTGATGAGGATGAGGACTGTCGGACGTCGCGATCCACTCCGCGTTCCGGGTTCATTTGGGTCTGCTTGGCCTTGTTGTGAATGTCATACTGTCAACCGTACCCCTGTACAAGGTGGCAGCCAAGAACTATGTGAAGAATGACCGCGTACTTTTGGATAGGACGTTGGCGCGCTGGGCTCAGAATAATGATCAGCTGTGCCTGTACTGGTTTCCTTCCTTTGACCACGTCGTCGTGGCCAATTTCACAATTGTACCCTCGACAGCGCCTGGTAACGCCTACAGCAACGCGATCGTGCCCTCCACCTTCGCCTCCTTCAACGTGTATACGACTGTTTTAATGGAGCTGGCTCAGTCCTTGGGCCCATTCTCTTATCCGCTCCTCCGCACTATGGAAGCCTACATGATGAACACTGTGGTTGGGTGGGACCCAGACTTTGTTCCTATATACACGGAGGATGGGGAATGGGTGCGGAACCCTGCAACTGGGGTCTATCACCGAATGTGGGACCCCTTAGGTTTAGGGACCCCCTTCTGTGTAGCAGCTGCAGTAAATAACATTGAAACACCCAACATTACGAACTTTGTACTGAACGAAATTATAATGAAATTTGGTTGTCTTAAGATTTTGCAGACCGGTAACGGTAGCTCTTTACGATCAAGTAATTTCGAGTCATTATTAGAGGAATACAATATAAAACATGTTTATTCTTCCGTATATTCTCACGGTAGACAAGGGGTGGTTGAAAAAAAGAACAGATCTTTGGAAGACATTTTGAAAGCTATAGTAAATGAGTTCGGAGACAATTGGGATCTAGGTTTACAAGCCGCAGTTTTAGTAATTAATACAAGTTCTAACGTAAGCTCAAAGTATGCTCCTTTCTTTTTAATGTACGGAACACATCCCAAATTTCCTTTCGATGCTTTATTAGCACATCTTTATGTGCTTTTGCATTCGCAAATGTCTGTCTGTATGTCTGTCACGGTTTATTTTTAAAGAACAATTTCATCTCGCTTCATGAATTCAAATGAAAGTATGTCCCCTGTCGAGCTTACTGTTTCTTGAAAACAGGAAGCGGTTGCAGCGACATTGCAGTGGCTGCTAAACAGTCCGAATCCCAGTTCATCACATTGTAAACAGAAGCAAATTGAGAATCCAGAATGAAGCGCAAAGTCAATGGCCCGCCCTTTTCATTTTTAATGATTGAGCGACTTCCGCCACCATAACAACTTCCCCTCGATTCTATGAAGAATGCGGCCTGCGCGACTTGCGGCCCGTCGAATATGCGGCCGGTCATGAATACGTCCCGCTTTTAAGGATAGAGTCAGTCTAGATTAGGTTAGGTTATGTTGTAATTTTCATGACACCCCTTTAGGTTAGGGTTTTAAAAAGAAGTACAATGTATTTGGCTAGTGTTCCAGGTATTTCAGATGGGGCCACTATGCTCGTGTGTTAAATTTGCAACCGTAGTCCGCAGAAACCGTGTATAAATTCAAACTGACGCGGTGTAGATTTCCCGACAGGCGTCCGACGACCATTGACCCATCCCTGAATTTCCCTCGCTACTCCGTCACATGTTTCACCACCCCCATTCCCATTCCCTCCTTCAGTCACATCGTTTCGTCCCTGGCACTCATATTCCAGTCACCAGCACGAGCCTCTAGTCATTCGTTCTCACGTCGTCGGCGTTGCGACGTCGCGGCGTGAGGTAAGGTTGGTGGTTCACCCGCCAACACGAGTTCTTGTTTTAAATCTTGCGACGTGTTCTGGATTAATGCTTACAACTAATTTGATTGTCGTTGAGCTATAGAGTCAGGGTTGAGTTGTTGAGTCATATTTATTTGTCGTCAAACTTTTCTTGTGTTTAATAAACCAAAGACTATGTGTGAAAAGGGGTCAAAGTTGAAAGTACTCACTCAGTGCTCACTGCTTGGATGATTGTCCGCATTCGCAAATCTAATCTACCTCCGTGAGAAGACAAGCCATGCACGCGTAGACTCCAAACCATGAACTGGAACTGACCTGTGAGTCGGCGGAATCTATGCAACTCACCATGCGCTCTCAATGGATGCAAGGTAATGTACACCACGAGCAGTTCTGCTCCACGAGCTTGAACTTTGATGATCCCTCTCTTGCGATTGACCAACAGATAAACATCAAATATTTTTCACAAGTACAAAGGTCGAGTAAGCTTCCCAAAACCACCTTTCGGACTTTACTGAATCGGAATTACATTACAAAATTTGAAATCCTTTGAGGGTTTGGTTGAGGATTATGGGTAAATTGTATCACGGCAGTCAGAAGAGAACGATGGCATTTACGGCATGCTCACTGGGGTTCTTGGCACTTATCTTGATGGCGACGCTCGTCGATTTGGCCAGCTCCTGTGTATGAGACTTTGGTTTAGATGGACGGAGTTCACCTTTTGCCGGAATCATGTGCACTAGGAATTTATATTTCTATTGCTTGAACCAGATAGAGCTCGACCACTGCTTCTTCTGATCGGCGTAAAAGAAGTGTCGGACTGCCGGTATGTTTTATTCTTTCACGGAGAACTCCAGATTAGTGAATATTTTTGAAGACAGTTCTGAAAACTGTTCTAAGAAGTGCATCTGCTGATCATTTAATCATTCATATTTCAGGTCACCAAATTATGGTTGCTCCAAAACTACGGGATCGGAAAATATCTTCGTGTTGTGGGAGAAGATTTGGGCATCGCCAACAACGCTGGGCTGGAACTGGGAAATTGTGAGTGTCCGCAATGCCCAGGCACGACTCAACTCTGGCTGGAGAGCTGGTCGGTACGTCGCAGTGTTGAACTTTCTTTCCACGGCGTGTTGTCTCACTTTACCCCATCAGTCCTCATTTCATAGAACGGAGCCGGTGATTAAATACGCACTTGGTGTTACGAAAGTGATCACAGTTTACCAAGCTTCGAACGAAACTTGTACGACGATTCGGCCTCCCCGGCTCACCAGGGAACCAAATGTGGAGAATTGTAAACCGACATTTTAGCGCCGACGGATCCACCTTCCAAATTCAGAACTTGGCCAGTGGTTTGTGCTTGACGGCAGAGAGCAGCGGCAGCGGAGAAATGACATGACGCCAGACGATGACATAATTGTGTGGCGCCATCGCCATGGAACAAAGGGCGCTTTTACTCGATTGCGAAATAGTCTGCAAAGTTTTGGTGACATCAGAGACAGGGACCAACACGCAGCGCATTTTGCTAAACTCCAAATGCAAGTTGCTACTAAACATGTATCTATTTTAAAGGTTCTGCTTACTCGCGCAGGGGTCAGAACAGAGACTGTTGCGACGAGGGCGACGATCTGATTCCTGCACAGAGGTCGTTCAAAAGCGGTTACCTAAATGTACTGAACAAATTTTTGTAATTGAATGAAAATGCGAAGCACAATGAACCACGGAGGTCGGAAGCAAGGAAGCACTGGACAACCAAGCAAGATAACACCGAATGTTACAAACCCCTTGCCCGTCACTTACTGTTACGGCGAAGGAATAAAGCTTGCGCTGCGTCAACAACACAAACACGACTTCGGCCAAAAAGATTCTTCACATGCACTCCATATGCTGACCAATGGCGTCCCTGACACCTGTGGCACCATTACAGTCCTTCGTGGCTATTGAGCATAGATCCTAGCCAAAGCTGATCGCAGAAAGTCTATACACACTTGAAGTCAACTCGTCGTTGGACTTCTAACTCCAAGTATTGGTAGCCTTAAAATTCAGTCACAGCAGGCGAATTATTCACCCAGACATGAAATTGGAAAACATTTTAATTGCGTCAAATTCAGTCAAGATTTGGGACTTGTGTCCTCTCGTACCAATATTTCTACGAGAGTGATTTTTACGCAGTTGGAATAATGTTGTATGAAGCTTATGTTGGTCGTCACATGTTCGACTTAAATGCGGGGGTGCAAACTTCTTCAGTACATGCCATGAACAAAGAACACTTGAACGACTGGGTAGACAATAGAATCAGACCTCTAATGAACGAATCAATTTACAACCTCGCCAAGTCACTCCTCTCGTATGAACCCCAACATCGCACTAACTACGAGATGCACGCCCGAAAGCTGACACAAGATTTTAAAATAAATAATATCCTTAAAGGTAAACCCAAAATTGATATGTGATGCAGTCTTACGTTCTAAGCTGTGATTGTATTATCCCTACCTAGATGACCATCCCGTCCGTGCGCGTGTGCCTCGCGTCCCACCCTGCCTGCCAGACTTTTTCAAGTCACTGGAACAGGCTGATGATTCTGCAGCACAATTTAGAACCAATTCTTGCACTACTTCGTTCACCCAAGGCTCGTCCCGCGACGCGAACCGGTTAGTCCTCTCAAGAGGAGAATCTTGGAACTGAGCGCCTCATGTAAGAATTGGGCAGCAAAGAACGCACAACAAAATGCTCAAATTCTGGCCAGTGAGGAAAGCATCGAATCTGATAAAAGAAAGATAGAGGAAAATGAGGCAAGACTCCCAAAATTATTAATAAGTGTTTCTCTTTCCTGACAGTCGCACTTACTACATCACGATATTTCAGAGAGAGATTAGGAAGGCCGCCGCAGATAATTCCGCGCTTCGCTCCCGAATTGAGGCACTCAAAGCAGTGAAGGCAAAGCTGGAATAGCAAGCTCTGTCACAGCAGGTTAACAACGAAATTCCTCTATTAGGTTAGGTTAGACCTCTATTTTTTTGGTTTTTCTAATATGCACTCTCCCTGTGCAGGAAGTTCTATCCGAGGCGGTGCATCAAAACAATGTATACGAAATTCTTCTCAACCTGTTGGAGGCTTCAGTGGAGGATTTAACCAAAGAGAAGTCAGAAATACAAGGAATATTCTCATACAATGCGTACTTTGGTCTTCGATCTTTGAAATATTTCCCTGCTAATTGTAGGAACGCCTGGCTACATCACAGTTGGAAGCTGAGATGCAGCGAAAAAGGAACGAGAACTTGGAGAGCCGTTTGAAAGAGCTCTACGACATGGGGGTCAACTTGTGAATTAAGCAATAACGCTGATATGACTGGTCGATTGTAAGCTCATTGGTTTAAAGCAATTCTTTATCCATTGGGATAAATTGCGAAGAGCTTCAAAAAATGGCACTTCAAAGGGAATTGCGCTGCAGGTTGCTGCTAATTTCGATAATTTATTGCTGTCTACAACAATAAAATCAACGACTTGAGGAAGACGACCAAGACGACATTTAGACAATGCGAATCGAAATCGAAATTTAATGCAAATTCACAAATTGCAAATCTGAACCACTCACAGCACAGCACTGGCACACTGCCAGACGAGTCTTTCAAGGTTTCAAGCCAGTTTGGTTTGAAGTTGGGTTACCGTTGCAGGAAAGTTATAAAAACGGAATACAACGGAAGAACAACGACATCCGTTCCTCTTTTATGCCTTCTTGTCACTTGCACTTGTGCCCTGGCGTCTGGTGCGTGTGCGTGGTGCTGATTTTCGCACGAATTGTTCTCAAACCCTTGAGCACGGTCAGAACGGAACGGAGCGTAGAAATGCGTTCCAACCGGCGACTGCTTACATTTCTGACCTTACTCAGTGTGGGTCTCTGTTTCCAATTCATCTTGGACGACGACGGGAGACACGCACAGTCGCTGAGCGAAGAAGTCAGCTCCATTCTGAATTCGATCGGCGCGGGCTCCGGCACGAAGTACGACAAACGAGTGCGGCCGGATTACGGCGGGCCACCGACGGTGGTCAATGTCACGATTTACATTCTGAGCATCTCGTCCGTCTCCGAGCTCAACATGGACTCACGCTCGATTTCTACCTGAAGCAGTCGTGGACGGACACACGGCTTGCCTTTGGCGGCTCAAACAGCACTCACGGGAGAGTAGAGCGGGTCACGGTCGCCTCGGATCTCCTGCGCAAGGAAATCTGGGTCCCGGACACGTATTTCGTCAACGAGAAGCAGGGGAGGACTGCACGCGGCGCCCGTGAGCACCAAACTCGTGCGTGTCGAGCTGCACGGGGGCGTGTACTGGTCCACGCGGCTCACGGTGACCGTCCACTGCCAGATGGATGCTCTACTCCTTCGACACGCAAGTCTGCAAGCTGCGCGGCCGTTCTTACTCGCACCCGAACGACGAGTTGATTTATGTTTGGGGGAGGCACGGGTATTCGATCGTCAGGTTCTAGAACGTCTCGCTTCCCCAATTCGGAGTCGTGGGCTTCCGCACGGACGCCGACTCGAGCAAGGAGAATACTTTGAGTTGGTACCCGAACTTTTCCTGCAGCCTCCTCCTCACGCGGTCAATCACGTACTTCCTCTTCAGGATCTACATCCCCTGCACTCTCATCGTCGTCATGTCGTGGCTCCCGCTGTGGATCGACAGGAGCGCAAGGCTCGAGAGGGTCGCCCTCGGCGTCACGACCGTGCTCGTCCTGACCACGTTCATCTCGGCCATCAGCTCCGACCTTCCAAAAATCTCATATCTCACGGCCGTTGACATTTACCTTTTCGCCTGCTTTTTGTTCGTCGTAGGGGCCGTATTCGAGCGATCCTTCGCAGCCAGCCTAGAGGAGCCTGACCCTTCGCTTGCCCCTTCCGAGAACGCAAACGCAAGCCGGAAGTGGTTCAAGTGCGCCGGTGGCAAAATTTTCTTCCTGCAGAGCATGCCAAAATCTTGTTCCCACTCATTTTTCTTTGCTTCAACATAATTTACGTGGCTATTTACTTGTCCGTGTCAGTTGTGGACACGACGGACTTTTCACTCAATTAATTGGGATTTGCGATGTGTAATAAAGAGCTATGCAATGCATAGTTACCGCCATGCCAGGAAGGAAAGAAACACAGGCATTCCTCAGCACAGTAGCATCGCGTGACCCCATTCGTCCTCACACCGAAGCATTCAGCCGAGCGATTCCAGTGATGAGGGAGGAGGTGATCAGCGGGAGTATCAGCATCTTTAGTACTCATAGGAGCAGCTCGCCAGGGAAAAAGACCAACTCAATGGTCGTATTCGAGGGTTGCAAGGGACGACACAGTAGGCCTATCAGGAAACCCACGAGGACACCGGAAACTGTCAGAACAAGCAGGCTGTTGGTACGAGTCCAACTGATGGCGCCCCGTCGCGCACTGGCTTCCCTTGGAATGTAGCGGACGAAGTTTTCTTCTGCCCTCGGCTCATTCATTCTCCCCAGAGAAGTAGCCATCCTGGAAATGTTCAATTTTTTACAAAATTCTCTCCAATTTATTGTCGTCTCGTCAACGAATACGTGCTGAGTGTCCTTTCTTTTCCGTGAGAAACGACTGCCGTTGTTCAGGTAATGGACACCCATCAGGACCATAAAAATTCATAATTGACGATTGACACACTTAAGTTGGTTTATGAAGGTAGACAATGTCGGCGGTTCATTAGGTGAACAAAGCACCCGTGGCGTGTCATGCTGGAACTACCTGGCTTCACATTAATCACTAACACGCAGAGAGCTTAATGAAGGAAAGTTTTGTATAGCATACGTTAATTAGGGGTGAAAAGGCAGGCGCGAGGTTTCCAGAAAAACTGAACGGCAGTATTCCAACTTGGAAAGGGCAGAACGGTCGTCTTTGGACTCACGGTCGTCTCTGAAAGCACCACTCGACCATGCTGGAGAAACTGGCTCGGAAATTGAACCACAGCTGGCAAACCTGCACCCACCCTAACGCCGTCCTCCCTCTGGAAGACAGCCGGGAGACGGAATCCAGGAGTCGCGAACTTCAGCAGGTTGAAATGGTCCGCCGAAGTTTATTCAGCAAAAAAACTATCTTCGCTGAGGGACCCTTCGGACCCCGTCGAAACACGTATGTCGATAACACGGCTTCAGGTCAGCCACTGCGTCTCATTGAAGAGTACATCCAGGCGCGTGTCCTCCCGTTTTATGCGAATACACACACTACGTCGACTAATACAGCACTTCAAATGACAAACATGAGAGGTGAAGCGCGCGAAATTATACGCGTAGCTGTTGGCGCCTCCAGAACCGAAGACGCCGTCATATTCTGCGGCTCAGGTTCAACGGGACCCATTCACAAACTTGTACATCATGTCAAGCAAGAGGCTGCCCGCGTTGGCTGTGGGGAAGGACACGGCGCCCCGATTGTTTTTGTAGGACCATTCGAACATCATTCAAATCTGTTACCATGGAGAGAAATTGGCGCCAAGGTGATCAACGTGCCGGAAACAAAGGCGGGAGAATTTGATATTCAATTCTTGGAATTGAAATTGGAAGAAATTAGACAAGCTGAGAGAAACCGAGGAGCGGGAGGGTTGTCATCACCAGTGGGACATCGCTTGGAGCAACTCGTGATCGGCTCCTTCTCTGCAGCGTCCAACCTGAACGGCGTGGCAACTGATGATGTGGCCGTCAAGGTCTTAATGCATAAATACGGGGCTCGAGTCTTCTGGGATTATTCTGCTGCGGGCCCACACGTCCGCATCCAAATGAATCCGAGCTTCAAAGGGGTGTGTGAAGGATTGACGTACAAGGACGCCATTTTCTTTTCTGGTCATAAGTTTGTTGGTGGACCACAAACGCCTGGAGTTCTTGTCGTGAAGAGGGGGCTGATCGAGCACCATGTGCCACATGGTGTCGGTGGGGGCACCGTCCTCTTCGTGGACTCCTTCAAACACAATTACTTGACAGAAGCGGAGCATCGGGAAGAGGGCGGCACCCCCGCAATTGTCGAGTCTGTACGCTTGGGCCTCGTCTTTCAGCTGAAGAGATCTATCGGCTCTGCAATCATTCTGCAGCGGGAAGAAGAATACCTGCAGCAGATAATATCTGAGTTCGCCACGAGTACAAATATACAGATTCTGGGCCCGACCTCGGTTCCGCGAGTGGCCATCGTTGCGTTCACCATAGACAACCCACAGTCTGTAAGTCAGTCATGAATTCTGACTTCTGGCCTGAGTTTGTGAATCCTGGGCTCTTTGCTTGCGCAGGGCTACTATTTGCACCATAACTTTGTGGTTGCATTACTAAACGACCTGTTCGGGATACAAACGCGAGGGGGCTGCGTCTGTGCGGGCCCGTATGCCCAATCTGTGCTTGGAATCGATGATGAGCAGGTGCCACTCTATGAAAAGCTCTTGCTGGAAGGCAGGTTTGTGAAACTCTCGCTTGAGGTAGCTGGGATCGTGTGGACTAAGGTCCTAAGACGCCGTTACAGTTCTATGCAGGGCCGAAACTTTGGACACGAACTCTTCAAGCCAGGATTCGTACGTCTGTCAGTTCCGTATTATTTTACACAACAAGACACCGGTTTTGTTATTGAAGCTGTCAAACTTGTCGCGAGCGAAGGCTGGAAACTGCTGCCATTGTACGACCCTAATCTCGAAACTGGCGAATTCCAACATTATAAAAGGAAGACGCTTGCAACGCAACATGAGCACCACATTGATTTGCTACCTACTAAGGTGCAGCTGCTAAGGGTTGAACTTGGAAATTTGCAGACTCAAGACGGAAAGAAGTGTCCGGAATATAAAGAATGCTTGGAGCACGCGAAGCGAATATTTGCTGACGCAAAGAACGTGAGTTGATTTTCTTTCTGGTTGGGTCCCTTGGTCAGAACTTGTAATGAATGGGGTAACTGTTCGTGTAGCTATGTCATGCTCGCATGCTGACAGCACCATATCCGCACTCGGAGGAGTACACCTCCCTTGCGGCCAGTGAATGGTCATACTTGCGTTGGTTCCTGTTGCCAGCAGAAGCTTTGCACACATTGGACACGTCGAGAGATGGTAGCGGCCCTTCCTTGCACAACTCGGATGACATCAACGACAACAAATACTGCAGCAACCGAAGGAAGAGACCGTTCACCGTGAAACGATATCCGGCTGTGACAGCATCAGCAGACACGTACTACGACGGCAGTGTGGCCTCTCAATGCTGCGTGGACCAAGGCAAAGCTGTGATTTGTAACGGCCATAATTCTTCACATGGATCGTAATCTTAAATATCCCATTTGCATTCATATACATTGTAAACTACGAACTGCGCAAGCACTTGACTCGTGACGTTGAACACTTGTCCAGCCACCTGCTTATCTTTCCTTACTTTTCTTCTTTGTCAAGAACCACCATTCCTGATAACTCTAATTAATGATGTAGTTTCACTTTCTTTTAAGCAACCACAAATTATTGATCACAGGAGCCTTTGTCGATTTATATTCAATTAGCTCGTCAATCATTAATCAATCAGAAACCACTGTGCAAGTTTATCATGGCTCTTAATGCCAATTCTTGTAGATATTAAGGCAACTGGATATATTCAAGTTAACCAATAAGTTATAGATGTATTCCCACCTAAATTTCATCAGTAAGTCTAATTTTTATTTTGTCAATCGCATCAGGAAAAACCTCAGATTACGCCAGTCACGTACTACCTGGTATAGGGTTAGAGCAGGTTTTCTATTAACGAACGGATGCCCTTATAATTTTTTTTTGCAAATCGAAATGTCTCGTCCTCATCTAGTCTTTTCACATCTACAAAGATGGCTACCAACCTTTGATCCAGATTTCAAATTAATTGTTTTTAACTCTAATTGGAATTTTACTCGAGGACATTAGCTCGACGGATTTTAGGGCATACACTGAGATTCCACCTTTGTTATTAGGTTTCCCCTTGGGCTTTCTTCCTTTTATGTTATGAAGTGAAAACGGTGATCTCTCCAATATACTACTGGGTTCTGATTTGATCGACACTGGTTCTGTTTTTATAGTGGGATTCTTGCGTTCAGATTTATTTATTGTTTCGTAATCGGAAGTATATCTACTTTCGGTGGAAATTTTGACGATGGATTGGCTATATTACAAGTTCAAGGTCCCTCGCTTTGAAAAACCCACTCATCTGCCATGTCAACATTGAAGAATACCTTCCGCTGTCACACACAAATCAAAGCGTCATACTTGTCGAGGAATTCTATGCCCCACACAAACTCATTCGACCCACTTGGGATGATGTGAAACTCCCACAGCAGGGACTTCTCACCTAAGGTTATATTGAGCTCCACCATCTCATTCACTAAATATTTCTTCTTTGGGTCTATCGAGAGGGTCACGAAAAAGAGTTTGATTTTATTTTTACAGTGGATCCATTAGAGCTTCAACTTGGAAAGAGCTTCACTTGATATTGTTGAGATAGAGGCACCGGTGTCTACCAAAGCCTAAAAATTTTTAAACCCCACTCTCAGATTCTTGTAGATTGAAGCCCGATTCAACTTCTGCCTGGACCTTTTCTTGTAAGTCAGGTGATTCCACGCAGTTGTATATTCGATAGGGCTCCTGTTCACTTAGAATAATAAACCGAATTTTTGTTTTGAAATTACTTAAACTATCTTCTAGGGATCCTGCTTTGGTTTCTATACCAAAAGGAGGCACTCTTGGTAAATACTCACTACTTATACTACTTTCAGGACTACCACATACACTCCTAAGAACAAGGAAAATCATCAACCCCGATATCCCGCAACACGGGACTAATTAGTTTCCCGACCCTGGTGTTACTTGGGTCATGCCCGACTTAGCGCGCAGTTGCGCCTTCCCTTCTCCCATAGCACGGAATTGTAGATTCCGGGCATCATCTCGGGGAATCTGCTACTTCCCATTCTGCTGGGGCATTTGTGATGCATAGGGCTGTCTTTGATAAGGGGCACTTGGGTTTAAACTGGGAATATTATAATTGTTGTTGTCTGTGGACCGTTGTGATAAGGATTTCTGATTGGGAAACCTGGAGGGGGATTGGATTGGGAGCCAGGGCAATCACATCTGAGGTGGCCAGCCTGGAAACAGAGGGAAGAAAGTCTTCTGCCTTGCTCATCTACTAAACCCCTTAACTGATCCAGGGACAAACGACCATTGTTATACCCTTGGGACTCACGGCTCGTATTTTGGGGTGTGAAAATCTGAAGACGGTTCGGGGGTTCACGACTGGGTCTGAGACCGCCCATCCTATTCCTCTCATCCACTTCAACAATACGTCGAAGATGGTATAAAAATCCTTCTACAATGGCTTCCATGCCACATGCTATTGTCATACTCAGTGAAAATTCAAAAAGATCCTTCAACAATTTCTTCACTACATGGGGCTCATTGAGGCGAGGATAAATGGTCAATCAATTCGATCTTTTGTGGGTCATATCCGATCTTGGAACTTCAGGCCCTTGTTCTTGTGCTTGGCGGTCTCTTTCGCAGCCTCACCCCCAAATAAAGCTATGAAGACGTCAAGGACCAGGGTCCAGGTAGCATCGGCACGATCTTGTCCAAAGTTTATTAGCTCCTAGGGCTTGGGATAACAACCATGAACGGGCTTTGCCTTGTAGAAGTCTGTTGAAATATCTGAGAGCCCATGTATAGTCCAAACGGTGCTGAACCAACTCAAGCTCGAACTGTTCTACCCACTTCAGTGCTGGTGTGAATCCATCCTACTTACGGAAAGCATCTGAACACATCGTGTTCGACCCGCAACGGGGTTTGCTGGAAAGTCCTTTGAATCTCTTGCTGCAGGACCGCTATTAATACCAGAGGGTGTGGGGGTCTTCCAATCGGAAATTAATAGCAGGGAAGCAACATTACTTCCCACTCGACATTATTTCCATTCAGACATTCCTTGGAAACGCGAGGTAGTCTGAGAATCTTACCGTAGCCACCACCTTGATTGAACCTTTACCTTCCTTTTTTTACTCTAATTCTAAACTTGGCAGAAGTCGTAGGAAACTCGTTGTATATTAGAACAATCACGTTAATACTGATCGTCCAATGACTGAGCTCGATGTCACTCCTACTTCAACTCCGAAATGCCAACTCTTCGCGCTGGGCCCAAGAACTGAATCCAACTCAGGAATGACGTTCCGGCTGCAAAGTGCAATTGAAAGTCAGATTAATTATTTAAAGCAGTTTAGTGGCTGTTGTTCTCATGATTGCGTTGTTGGTGAAGAAGCCAATTAAAAGTGCCCTTAATTCATAAATAAATTGTTTTTTTTATTGATTCAGTAGACTCCAATTTCTGAATTTGTGTCCCCAAATTGACTCCCGGCAATTCTTGGAACTCAACACAAATTGCAACCCTTTCTTTTGCCACCGAGCAGCCGCGACAGCTGTTCAGGGTCCGCGTACTTTCCCAGCTCCTTTTGCCATTCCTTCTTCTCGTACCCAAACATTGCCAAGTTTCTTTTCGTTGCCTCGCTGAAAAGGGGTCGAATTATTTGCATGATCCGCTCAAAAATCTGAGGAGCTGCAAGGATGCAGGAGAAATTAGAACCCAATAAAATCTAATGTCCAAGGCGATGCTTACTGTTTGGCACGACGAGCTTATAAAAAAGTTCCGGGTAGTGGTTTTCGTACGACGTGACGTACGGGACGTAAAACGTCATGCACACGACGCAGGCTTGCTGGTTAAAATTGAATCCGCTCAAATCCCAAATGGCCAGAGCCTGTGTGATGTTTCTACCCGTCACCTGCGAATATTCACGGGTTTTTGCGGCGGGTCGGTCGAATGTGTAGATAATCTGGTACCGCGTAAATTCAGTGATACGACCGGACAGCGCGGCTTTTCTAATGTCGTGCTCCCCAATAGGGTCGTGCATAATGGGCCGCCGTTCGCGGTCCACACCGTCAAAGGAGATGGGCCAGTTTTTTTCATAGTAGCTAAAATCTTCCGTTTCGGCCTCGTCGATTCGGTTCGATTTGCGCCAGGTGAGAGTCTGGAAGGTCAAAGATTAGATTTAAACCTCGAACTTGAAAGGCGCGCCGATGGCTGGGCTACCTTTTTAATGTTCTCAGCGGCGGCTTTGACGTCAAATTTCTTGGCACGTAAAAACGGGACGAGCCACGCGTCCGTTTTCATAAAATCCCGGTACAGGTCGTCCCCGACGCGCTCACGAAGCTGTTCCAGGCTCTTGTCTACCCTTGCCTCATATTCACCAGGTGCCGCTGCTACCACCCACACCGAAATTAAAAGTAGTGCCGCGAATTTCGGAAGCATTGCAGGAGTCTTCTGGGCGAATGTCTTGCGTGAGACTGACGGTGAGCATTGTACTGCACAATTCAGAAAAACATGCCTGAACGCTGAACGAGCCTACAGAGCGCCTGAGCAGTTACTTGCCTTGATTTATTGCCATTCGCTCTAAGGTCTGTGTAACCTTGTAATTTTCTTAGACCAAGGTGCTTCACAAAAAAATATGCATACCAAAAAAAACCGGTATGGCAACTTGCGGGATAAGCATGGTCCATTGCCACAGATTCAAGTTTACTAGCTGCCTGTGTCACTTAACCTTGGTGACTCTAAATTCCTAAATAGTTCAAACCGACAAGGAGTAAGTCTAGCCTCAGCATGTACCTGGGCTGGATTCTAGGAAAGAAGGCCAGGAGCGCAAAGTCTCAGAAAATACTGATTTAGTTAGGTAAGGCCCGGTTAACTCGCGCGTTAGTTATTGTGCGATAGAGCGCACGGTGGGCAAGAGCCGCCTTGGTCCTCTTTCCTTGAATTCAACCAAGTATCTGTACCACCTAACTACAGTGGCCATATTTGCGATTCTTGTTTCCCCACCGTAGTCTTCTGCCCTCTCATCACCCGTAACCCTTCGCACAGCCAATCATCTTTCATACCCCTATCCCTTCAACCCGATTCCCTTCCACCTACACATGCTATGGCCTCTTCCACTCACCCGATGGCTTTCTCCGCCAATCCGATTATCTCTCCCTACAACTCGATGGATTCTCCTTCCAACCCGATGACCCCTCCCACTAACCCCTAGGACCTCTCCATCTAACCCAATCCCCCACCAAGCCCAGGATCTCTTCTGCCCTCCCTAATGGTCTCACCCTATATGACCTGATGATCTCTCCCGGCCACCTGATGGTCTCTCCCTATAACCCGATCACTTCCCCCTTCAACTCTATGACGTTTCCTACAGCAACTCTTTCACTACTAGATCAATTCTCTCTATAACCCAACCTCTGCCTTGAACCCGATGGCCCCATAC
Organism: Mesaphorura yosii; assembly: GCA_009869945.1. NCBI lineage: Eukaryota > Metazoa > Arthropoda > Collembola > Poduromorpha > Tullbergiidae > Mesaphorura > Mesaphorura yosii. The sequence goes on from WIXG01000561.1 coordinate 20,913, forward strand.
CCCACTACCCGATTACCCTCCCTCCCCCTACACCCGTTACCACTTGTACTACACGCAGCCCAGTCAGAAAAAGAAATTTAGTTCTAAAAATTCCAGGAATAGTGGCAATGTCTCTACTGTCTTCTGCAACGTTTACATGAATTTGCAAACATTTTCAAAATTTGCGAATTTGGAATGCGTCTGAATGGCTAAAACCACGTCGAAGGGGTCTGGGAACACAATAGCAAAGTCAGTGTTCGTCTATCTGTTAAAGCTTTTTCTTACAAAACCGCACGACAAAATTTTTTTCTAAAATCCAGAAAGTTGGAAATTTTCCATGGAAAGCTTGCAAAACCATCTCCAGGGCGTCCCAATCAAGAATGTGGAAACCGTTTTGGCCTATCTGTCACAGTTTTCTCGTCTATCGATGACAAAATTTCGACATGATGCCGATTAAAGATTAGATTATAGAGGTTGACCATGAAAACTAAGTCTCAGCCTGAGCACAACTCGAAAATATTTTTTCCTGGAACTTGGGTTTAGAGTTCGCAAAACCAATTCCCAGACCTCCCGAAGACGATGGCGAATAGCTTTGCCCTATCTATAATCGTTTTCGAGATCATAGGTCACAAACATACTCCCTCCAATTAAAGGTAGATTGCAGTTGTTGTGTTTATGTACCTACATTTATGAAGTTGCGGTCCAGCACCCAAATTACAATGATGATTTGCATTTTGCAGGACTTGAATTACCAGTTGCCCAACTGCTGATATTCTTTATAAATCTAGACGCTTTGCATTTGATATCAGGAGAGCAGAAATCAGAATATAAACCTTCCGAGTTACAGCGTTGGTCTAGGTGGTTACTGACTTCTGGGCGACTGCCCTGCAATTTTCCGTCGAGGTGCACAACACTGCGTTTAAACCGACGTGATTCAAAACTGCACTAGGAAGCCGGTGTGACAACATTGGGCAAAGTGGTTTATTCACCAACGTAGTGAGAACTTAGACTAGAATACTGATCCCGACGCATTGACTAGCAGTCAATGCACGGCGGCGCAAAAATCAGACGGAAGGCTCCTACGGTACGCCGGATCCCCCCCCCCCAAGCAGTTAACCATTGTGGCAATCACAGCGAGCAAATGAAATATTTCTAGTCAGAAGCAACTAGATCTAAACTCGGTGTTGAACAAGTTGCAGTGCAGAGGCGTGGGCCGGATCAATGGGTCCTGCTCCAGAAACGGCTGGAAGAGTTGGGCTGCGAATCAACGACCGGCATTGAGGATAGACTGGGAGCAGTGCGTCGAATGAAGGAGGAAGGACAGAACTTACCACCCTCGACGTGACCACCCAACTCGAGGCCAAGATGCTGAGTGTGGAGGAACTGTTAAGTCCACCCTCGCAAGAACCCGACTTTCTCCACGCTTACACGGAGTACTTGAGACGAGGAACTTCGGTGGACTTCCCAGAGGGCAGTTGGCCGTGGACTCATCCACTCCTCCATCAATGCCTCAGGGAATTGAGCAAGCAACTAAACGGAAGCAATGAAAGCGTTCTCGTCGTGTCCGTCATTCATCCTGCAACGTCGTCTAAATTGTCAGTAAACGAAAGTGGAGCAACTCTTCTCCACGGATTCCTCAGACAACTATTTCTAGAACACAACGAATGGTCGGAAAGCGCGAGTCAGACCTTCTCTAGCCACTCACTGAGGATGAGGTGCTTCGATTTGAGATTGAGAAACACTTTAGCCTCACCAGCACCATCATCCACTACAAACAAATGTGATGTTCTGATCGTTTTTGAGTGGCACGAACCTCATCATTACTACTCAGACAGTATCCATTTGCACGAAGTGCATGACATGGCGGGCACACTTTTGCCGGCAAGTCACCTCACACTCATCCCACCCACTCCAACTCCACTAGCTGCTGGCCGACCCTGGAAGCAGTTTTGGAGCTCCTTCTCGCTCTCCTCCCACTACTCATCGGCCAGTACCCCTGCCACAGCCTCCCTCACCTTCGAACCAAACCCAGCATCTTCCTCGTCACAACACCAGCGCCAATACAGCCATCCATCAACTCGTGAACAAAAGTTCAGAACTGAAACCCAACACAGCAAAAACAGACGGACGACACTTGTTTATTCACTTTTGGGACTGCGACGGCGGCGACCTTGACGCTACCGACGACTGGATAACCTGTTTTAGACTTTCGCAGAATTCGAAAGAGAAAAAACTTGACCAGCACGTGCACACAGTGATATTCTAAAATGATTGATGACAGCTCCAAACTTCAAGTAGTAAATGGCTTTGGCTTTTAAATTTGATTACAGTATTTGCTTAAAGTTCTGAGCGGCTGTACCAAGGGTGCTTGTGGCTTTCTTTGTTCTAATTTTATAGAACTTAAATCTCAAGAGTTTAAACTGACGACTGTCATTACTTATCATGGAATTGGACAACAACCAAACCGACGACAAGTTTCATACTTCATTTGTTAAGCGGGCAAACTTACCTAAAAATCTCGAGTTTTATATTGCCGTGAAATCCATCATCGCATTAATTGCCGTTGTGGGTAATCTGCTAGTGATTATCGCTTTTGCCCGCAACAAGTCCTTATGGAGTTTCCGGAACTATTACATTGTTGCACTGGCATGCGCTGATCTTGTATTTGCACTGGTTGGAATTCCAACCTCCGTCGTAGCCGCCATGGGATTTCAGTCAGTGGGGCTGTACGGTTGTCTGAGCATGTGCAGTGCCCTTCTGGTCACTGTCAATGTGTCGGCGCTCTTCCTCTTAGCTGTCTGCGTGGATCGCTTCTGGGCAACGTACAAACCACTTTATTATCGTCAAACTATGTCGGAGCAATTCGCATGCCGTAAGTCGTCTCGGCACGGCGCGCGCGAAATCCACCACCGTCAAGGATAAACTCTTATTTTTGATATAGGCATCCTTGGCGTCTGCGTGGCCGTAGGAGGTTTGTTGGGCTTGTTCCCGCTTTTTGGGTGGTACAATCACGATTTGAAACCGAGCCAAGGATGTCGACTTCGTCTCGTGTTGGATTATAATTACTTGACATTTCTGTACTTCGCGGGCGTTGTCCTGCCTTCCTTAGAAATAATCGGTTGTTACACGTACATTTTCTATGTAATACGAAAGCGATCCAATCGAGCTGAAGTGGGAAAGGCACGAGGCGAAACTGGGGAGGGAGAAAAATTAAATGTGCACGCCGCGCAAGGAAAAGAAGCCCGTGCAGGGCGTAAGTTGGCGAGCATCGTGCTGGCGTATTTGGTCTGTTGGTTACCGGTTAATACAATTAATTGTGTACAAAATTTTTGTCCAGATTGCGCCATACCCATTCCACTTGTCCATGTTGCCATCCTCATGCGGCAGACAGATGCTGCGCTGAATCCATTCTTGTACGCTTACCATTTAAAGAAATTCCGAGAAGGTATGAAGCAGACGCTTTTGCAAATTGTCACTTGTTTTAGAATGAATTCAAGACAAACCGGGGCAATAAATTGAGTACTAAACCTAGATGTAGCCGCCTTAACTGTGAGATTTACTTTACCCGCACCCCTTGGGTTCATTGTTGGGTTGCTGGCTCGCTGTTTCGCCAACTTTTGGATGGTAGGGAAATTTTTCGAAGTTCGCAACAATTTTTTTCGTCCATTTCAGGAATCAAAACTTCTTTTATACTTTTTAGAGCATCTCACCAAAGGAATCTTTTGCTGAACGCATATTTTTATTATTTTAGACTTTTCAATGATTGAGCGGCTCTCACAACGACGGATTTCTGTGCCAAACCAATCCTATTATAATACATTTAAAAATTCCGGACTTAAACGTGGACAAATGAAAGCATATCTAAGTCCAACTTTAGAACCTTATATCTCAAAGTTATAAATTTTCCTGGTCTAAAATTTATAAAATCCGTCTGTTCCTGAAGATTCGAAATAACGAAAAAATTCCAATGAAAATCTTCACTGAAAAAAGTTAGGTTAGAAAAACATGGTTTTTTTTATCTTCAACAGGCCAAAAGTGGGTAAAATTTAGAATTTGAAAATTTTGGACAAATCTACATCAAAATACGCGATTTTTATGTTTCGGTCATTTTTTCAATACCACGCTTATTTTTCGAGAAATCGCTGTTGGCAGGTACTGGGCGTGGGTGTAACTGCAAACCTTTCCTTTAGTTTGCTCTAACAAACCGCCGAGCGGTCATTGTTGCCAGGAGGCGCTAGCAGGCCGAAGAGCCACCACCAATTTTTTTTATTATCAAATGAATTAATGTCTTCAATAAGTCTTCTACTTAAATTTATTAATTATTAATTATCATTAGCATGTCGCGTGACTCTCGTTTCAAGTATCTATTAATTCGGCCATTAATTGCATTGAATATTCACCTATTTTTCGGTTCGCTCATTGCTTCATTTTAAATTCGGTTTGGTTTGCAGCGCTCAGCGGCACCTGTACTGATGGTTTTAAGTCATGGTCTTGTACGAGGCAACGCTTCATTTCACAAAAGCGTTTTGAAAGCCCGTGTTGCGCAGTTTGCAGTTCTCATTTGTCAGCAGTTACAGCCTAAACATCACATGTATATGAAAGTTTTATCTTTTACAAGGAAGACGATGACATAAATACGTCACTCTGCATGCAGACAGTCGAGGCTGCTAACTGTCAACAGTGTCAGCAAATTGAGAAGACATGAAATCAGCGACAAGAAGAGATGTAATTAGAGATACTTTTTGTTTTTACGATTTTATGAGATAATGGAACAGCAGTTCAGTTCTTTTGTAGACGCAGAAATAAAAGGATTCAAAAATAAGATCTAATAAGACACATGACTGGTCATCCGAACGTTATCCTGCTCAGCAGCACCCGAAGTTGGTAGCACTCATTCCCACCATGAGCCTCAAAATGATGACCCAAGATTACGAATGGAAGAATCATCCAGATATTATAACTCCATTCTGGAGGTCAAAACCAGCATTACATTCCTGCAACTAATGGAACAAAATTACAAGAAGCTCAAGTTAATTTGAGCTGGAAGTCCTACGACACTTATGTGAAGTCAAGAAATCGCTGTTGGATTGTGTGCCTTAACAGCAGTGTTTGGGAGACAGGAAAATGCACTTGCCAAATTTTCGCTAAGTAATACACATGCAAGCACCTGATTGAAATCGCAATAATCGACAAATGGCTGATTCCTCCTCCGGAAGCCAAAACTGTTTCAACAGGGCAGAAGCGTAAACGTGGAGAACCCGCCCTGGCTAATGGTTCAGGAATATTATCGTGGAAAAAACTTCCAACCCAGTCATTATTGAGCTCAGACAGTATTCCGAAGACAATTTTTCAACCAAAACTCTTCCTTTCGACCATATTATGTCGAATCACTCGTATTTCCAATGTGAGATCGATCAGATTTGCGAGGGACGGCAAGACAATCGTGCGAACAATTATGTCCTTAAAGCACCCTAGACCTGGAAGTTAGTGAAAAATTATTTTTTTTGTAAAATTTTAATCTGATCAGATGAAAGAGCATATTTTTCTGAGAAAAGCGAGCAATAGATCACGAATTTAGGACGATTGGTTGAGGTGCCGTGAATTTTTGAAATTGAAAAAAAAACGGTGCAAAACCTCCTTTTAGACAAAAACCGTCATATTTGGATTAAAATTAAGATGGTTGGTTTTTGTTTGAAATCTGACCAAATTGGTATCACGAAATAAGTGTCCGCAAAACGCACGGAGAAACAATCAAATTTCTCTGGCCGTTTATTAAAATTTTGAGTGGGCGAGTAATAGACAGAGGGAGATGACCAATCTAGTCAACGTGCCAAAATGAGACGGAAAAAGAACATGACATGAGACTTTAACTTTAGGAAGGGAAACGAACGAGACGAGTCACTTTAACTGAAGGTCTCGGTGACTAACCTGAGAATTGTTAATTAGAGTATTAAATTATAATTCTAGACGTACGACATTTACAAATTATTTCAATTAAGTTACACTGGAAGTTGTTGCGACTTGAACAGTTTGCTTCTTCGTGATGCTTGATTCATCAACGATTCGACAAGAACTCATTCGTTAATGGGTTTGATATCTTGGTTCTATTATTATTATGCGAATGCCGGAATAGCACTCTGTACTTCTATAGGCGGTCGAATGTTTCCTTCCGGCGGCGGTTCTGAGTGAGTTAATCTTGCTTCATCAGGCGACCATACGACAGCCGCAGAGAGGAAATCGCATAGTTGGCCATATTACACCGCCCCAGTGAAGCTCTCCTGGCTACATTCGCGCTCCTCGCCGCAACCACGGCCGCTCGATTAGAACACTCGCAATGTTAATCGACTAGTAGGTTCCAGGCAGATGGAGAATCAGAAATATGAAATCCAATAGATCTGGCTTACATACGGTAGCCAATGTAGCATAAACGTTGATCCAGTACTTAATTAGCAGCCAATGTCAAGATATGTATAGAGCACAACAGTTTCAGTTGAGCATTCCTCAGGTGCGTGACCGGACGTTGATAAGGATCACCGCTACCGAATCAGAACTCGGAAGTCGTTACGGCACGTGGGCCTCAAACTAAGAGTGACGAAAAACCAATGGAACTCGTATGCACAGACCTCATTTGTAAGTAGTTAACCTTACAAGTGAAAGCGGTCTCGGTCTCCTTCTGTATTTTCTCCCGAATCAGTTCCCGTTTTTTGTACATGTCTGGAGTGTGATGCAATTTAGAGCAGAGGTTGTGGTGTGTAGAGCAAGGTCATGTAAAATGGCAGGAGAGGCACATTTTCATGGACTTGGCATCAGTTCTTTAAGAGAGTTTGGATAAAATGCATTCAAAAGCAGCCCTGCACGAATTTTTATTCCTCGTGTTGGTCATTGCGAGTGCGAATTCCCAATTTAAGCCCGGCGCCAGTGATCAGGTGCCTCAATCTACCACCAGCGAAGAAGTGAGCTTCATTTTGAACCTAATCACGCACAGTCCTGGCACATCCACCGCCAAGTACGACAAACGTGTACGCCCCGACTACGGCGGGCCTCCGACGCTGGTCAACGTCACGCTCCATATTCTGAGCATCTCGTCCGTGTCCGAGACCAGCATGGATTTCACTCTGGACTTTTACCTGCAGCAATCCTGGGTCGACTCCCGGCTCCAGTTCAGCCACGCGAAGTTACAGCAGGTGACGGTCGCCTCGGAGCTCCTGCGCAAGGAAATCTGGGTCCCGGACACGTATTTCGTCAACGAGAAGCAGGGGAGACTGCACGCAGCACCTGTGAGCACCGAGCTCGTGCGTGTCCACTCGTACGGGGGCGTGTACTGGTCCGCGCGGCTCACGGTGACCGCCCACTGCCAGATGGATCTGCTGCTCTACCCCTTCGACACGCAAGTCTGCAAGTTGCGCGGCCGCTCTTACTCGCACCCAGAAGATGAACTGATTTACATTTGGGGGAGGCACGGATATTCAATCGTCAAGTTCGAGAACATCTCGCTGCCCCAATTCAGAGTTATGGGCTTCCGCACGGACGCCGACTCGAGCCCGGAGAACTCTTCGAGATGGTACCCGAATTTTTCCTGCAGCCTCCTCCTCACACGGTCAATGCTCTACTTCCTCTTTCGGGTTTACGTGCCGTGCGTCCTCATCGTCGTCATGTCGTGGCTTCCGCTGTGGATCGACAAGAGCGCTAGGCTGGAACGGGTCGCGATCGGGATCACGACCGTACTGGCGCTGACCACCTTCATCTCGGCCATCAGCTCGGACCTCCCGAAGATCTCATACCTGACAGCGATCGACATTTACCTCTTCTCCTGCTTTCTGATGGTTGTTGGCGCCGTGCTGGAGCGATCCTTCACGGCCGGCCATCGTCCTCACGGAGATCTGTCGCCGTTGGCCTTGCCCTTCATGACCACGTCCGCGTCCCCCGCGTTCGGAAGCGTCTTGCCAGCGGAGGCGATCGCTCCCGCCGACGCAACCAATCCACGCCCACTTTCAAGTTCACGCCTACAACTGCGTTTCATCGCCACCAAAATTCCATTCCTGGAGTTGCACGCCAGAATATTATTCCCAGTCTCATTTCTTTGCTTTAACTTAATTTATCTGGCCATTTACATGTCCGCGTCTACCGTGGACACGAGTGAATATTCTCCTATTTAAGATTTTGCACGGGTCATATTCGTAGTTAGCATTTCTGGTTGTTGTGCATATATAAGGAACTATATGAATTGTGGAAAGTAAAATATGCAATCTAATCTGTCTGCAATGCGTTATGCGCCATCATAAACATGATTAATTATGGCAATTGTCAACTATGTAAATTAGAAACCAAGCAATGATTAATGAGCAGATTCAGAGACAGAAGAAATGCATGCGAGGCGATGGTGATGGCAACGGCGATAAGCTTGGCAGGAGCCCGGTTAAGGTTAATCGATTTAGGTTATCGCGTGTACCGCGCCTTGGCTGTGCTTTAAACATGCTATGACTCGCCAGCGCCGATGTTCTCTTGGAAAGGCTGCACAGCGCCATCTCTGAACGCGATGCGCGAACCCTCGCGACCCTGCCTCAGGTCGGGACCCCAGTCAATGGCAACAGCGGCGGGCGGAAGCCGCCTCTTTTCCACGCCCATGAGAAATACTCGCTTGAGGTCATCAAGCTGCTCATGGAGCATAGCGCGAACTTAAACGGTCTGCACTACGCCTGCCAGTCGCCCGTCAGCCTGCGGGGAGTCAAGTACTTTGTGGGCGAGAAGCTAGTGCCGATCGACGCCCAGACGGATGGCATCCAACGGACGGCCCTCCACGGCGCCGGCGAACCGGAGGTCATGCAATATCTCATGGCGGATGGCGCTCACCTCAACGCGCTGATGGAAGGCTGGGGCATGACTCCGTTGTGCCGAGCATTTCGCTAAGGGAAGCTGGACATCGTGCGGTTCTTGGTCGAGTCGGGCGCGGACGTCAGCGCGGAAAAACACAAGCCGCGGGCCGGCGCCCTTATCTTCCGTGACATGCCGCTCGTCGAGTTGTTGATTTCTAAAGGCGCGAAGATCCAAACCGAGAACGAGAAGGACCGGGAGACTTACCTTCACGTCCTGCCTCATCTCGCCGTCGTTGGGCTGCAGAACGATGAGGCAAAAGCCAACTCGCGGCCCGCCCTGCCCCTCGTCAAGTACTTTGTCGAGGTACACGGCGCTGACCCGGAGTACAGAACACGAAACGGAAACAAGTTGATCAGCGTGGAAGCGTTGGAAGGCGAGTAGGACGTCGTCGAGTACTTGGTCTCGCGCCATGGCAATAGCAACAGTAACTGTCAAGACCTTCACCGGGCGGCAAGCGAAGGGGACGTGGAGGCAGTCCGATCTATTCTGGCGTCGGCACCATTGGGGCGGGTTCCAGTCTGCTGTCGACGCGGGACATGTCGAGGTCGTCAAGACTCTGCTGCAGCACGGAGTCGACGTGACAGCGAAAGTCCCGTGTCACTGGCCTTCGTGCTTCATTTCGCCTCCGCGTCAGCCATCATGGAGTGCCTGCCGCTCGTCGTGGCCACGCTTTCCCTCTTGCGTCGACGCCTTGGACCGCGTAGGCCACACACGCGTGGGCGGTGGACCAGAGTCGCCCCGAGAATGCGCACGTTCAGCTCAAGTAGGGCGGTGCTTCAAGCTAATACGTGAATGTTTGGGAGCTCCGACTCGGAGGGTTCGGATTCGGGGGACCAAACGACGAGGAAAGAAGAGTTCATTAAGACGCTGATTCGTGCACAAAACCCCTAAGGAACGCTGTTCTCGACCGAAGACGAAGAAACTGACGACAGCGACGCTGCAGCTGAGGCTGTAGCTGAAGACGAGGGCCGCCATGGGGGCCCAAACGGCTCACGCCCACGCGGAGGGAGACTCCCAATCGCCACGCAATCGAAGGGAGATGCGACGGTCGCGCACGTGCGCGTGAACAGCTTGGACGAGATCGAGATTTTGCTGGCGAAAAAAGCACGGGAACGAGCCTCGATTTCACGCTCGATGGGGACAACCATAACCGCCTGCTTTCAGCGCTGCTACCACCCGAGTGACCCGGATTCCGATTCATTCACTACGCGTATTTCAACCACCTGAAAGCGAACGGAAAAATAACAGCCGTATGTAGAAAGGGCAGCCCGGAAACGCTTCAGTACATTCTGGCTCTGGCAGCTGCAGCTGTCCCCGACCTTGCGCCGGACGAGGGACCTTTAAGACCTCTACATCTGGCGGTGAGGGGCTGGAGCCTGGAGAAGATCAAGTACCTCGGAGCCGCCGCGACGGAGATCGAGGGCGAGATCGCTGACGCTCATGCTGGGCGCAGCCTGAGCATTGACATCCATCCACGGGGGGAGGGATCCTCACGCCACTGAACATCGCCGTCACGTACAATCACCCGCAACTCGCTGAGTACCTGCTGGAGGAGCTACACGCCAAGATAGAGGTCAACCGTGCGTTTCTTGAGTCGACGTCGCTCCAGCTCGCCATCGTGACCCTCAAATCCGACGGAGCCGTGATCAAGTGCCTCGTCAAGAATGGAGCAGGAAGCTGCGGCCGCGCCGAGGACGGCACTCTCACCCTGCATATGGCAATTCTCTTCGCCCTCGACCCCGTCAGGCACCTTGTCTAGGCCGGCGTGTCGGTCACAGCGATAAACGGCGCTTCATTTGGCAGCTACCCACCCCGCACGAGATTTCAAGGAGATTGTCCAGCTTCTCCTGAAGAAAGGCGTCGACATCGAAGCGCTGGACAAGGACGGCTACTCCCCGCTCGACATAGCCGTTGAAGAAGGCCGGGCGGGGGCCATCGTGTGCCTGATCGAGGCAGGAGTTGCGGTCAACGGTCGGGGCCGCCGCTTTTCCGCGCGATTGAGGCGGGCTGACTTGAAATTGTCAAGTTGCAGGTTGGGAAGGGAGCCAGTCTACAGGGGAACGAGTTCTTGGACAGCGACACGTCACTGCAATTCGCGGCCGACTCCCGGGCCAATCTGGAGTTGGTCAAATACTTTGTCGAGGAAAAGCTGGTGCCAATCGACGCGCACGCGGGTACGCGTGAGACGCCGCTTCACGTCGCCTGAAGGGCGAGTTGGGAGTCGTGAAGTATCTCGTGGACAAAGACGCGGAGGTCTACAGCCTGACATCGGAGTGACAATTGAGCCCGACGGAGGCTGACGCTCGTGGTGCCAAAAAGTGCGAAATTTATTTCATTATCATTTAACAGAACAAAATATTCGAACAAGAATGCTATCTTCCAGTGCAACCGCAACGGAGTGAGGAGGACTCGTCGCGTCGGCGCAGTGCTTTCTTGGAAAGACAAAAAAAGACAGAAGCCTTACTATTGGCCATTTTCTAAATAAATTATTCAATTTCCGCTTGCTTACTCGCTTGCGAATTTATTTCCGGCGCTTCTTCTCGTCTGCGTCCTTTTAGCGCTCAGCACGGCGTTCGCGTTCCAGGGATGTTGATTATGATTATCTCTTTATGTGGAACAGTTAATTAACTTTACTATCATTAATGAGCTTTGCTGCACGCCAAACTCACATTTGCAACTTGAGAAGCTATAAAAGAGCCAATACTAGTTAATATTTCCGCATGTACGCAGCACCGTCTCACGAGCCAAGCCAACATGAGGCACAGTTGAGGTCGCACCGTGCAGGTCGCATAAAGCAATCCTCCCGTCACAGATGCGGGCCTCGCCACGTCCTCAGGCCCAGCTGCATGGCGGTTTCGAAAATGTTCCCCCAACTCTTTCGGTGTGACGAACCGCTCTCCGCGAACAGCACAAGCGTGTGCCCTTTCGCCCGTGTGGGTCCTTCTGTGCATGGGCCGTGTCGCCCTCACCCGGAAACTGCTGCTGCAGAGCGGGCAGGAGAACGGTGTCTCGTCCGTGTGGCTTCTCGCACGAACCCGAAAGTCAGCAGCGACCTTAAACCGTTTCCGCACCCACGTTCACTGCAGCCGAACTTCCGCTCACCATGTGGATGGTCAAGCGGGAACGGTTCCCGAAAGCGATCCCGCACTCTGCGCCGGATTGCTAACATGTCAAAGCGGCGCCTGTGCATGCGAGGATTCTGTCAACGTTTGGGACCGGGTGGACTGGAAATACAAGGCTCAAGCCAGGAGAAAGCGTGATCGTTGGGAATCGAACTGCGTGCGAAATGTAGAATGGGAGCGTAAGCAGGGATCTGGTCAAGGTCAAGACTACGTGTGCAATTGTAATTAGGATTACAAGCGGTAAAGCAGGCTGTAGCCGGAATGCAAGACCAGTTAGTGCAGTGGAATTGTGTCTCCGGCTCGCAGATTCTGAAATATTAAATGGCACAAATGTATGAGGTTGTTGACCATGATCTATGGGTTTGTGCGGTGCGGTCTAACAACTATCATAACTTTACTTGGCATCAACTTCAAGCACGTATTTTTCAGAGTACTGTGACGGCCCGGCAAGGTCTAACACTCGCGAAAGATTGAATCCATGGTCACGATTAACCGTGCCCTGCCACTCGACCGTGCGCATAGCACTGAGGTGATGGTCATGACCAGAACCAGAAGCAATTGACACACGTTACAAAAAAGGCGAGAGTCCATTGTTTAAATGATGGACGCAGACAAAAATGTCAGTTATCAAATCACGTTGAGTGAATTAAGAAATGTGTCCTGACGTTAGACGCTGAGACGCTTGCTTTCATGTGCCGTGAGACATGCTGGGAATGAGGTGCATTGTAGTTCAGTGTTACGTAGGCCGCTAAGCACTAAACCCGGGATTGATGCACGATTAGAGTTCATGCCCACGGCCACGCCTCGGCGATGAAAGTTCAAAAACAGGAACGCAATGCAAATTTGTGTGTATATACTAAATAACACGCAGAGTAAGAGCCGGACTGAAAGTTGATTGCATTAGAACTACTGAACTTCTACTGTGCTGTGCTCTTCCAGGACACTTGTCTCGTCGAGTCTTTTGAAATCAGCTTGTATTTTGTGCTCAATGGAATGTCTAATTCGATATTGTAAGATGAGATGATCACGTTTGATATGCACGTAATATGTAGTAGTTATGTACCCATTCCATCACAAAAGTCACAAGTCCAGCGGTAAGCATGCACCCACAAAATGGAAATACAAGCATGATTTTGGCATCCATCGATAGCGCATGCGGAATATTGTGCCCTGCAGGCTGAAGAAATTTTACGCCCTTCGCAGTCGCCTTCCTCTGTACCCTCGCATTCATCTGCCGACTCCATTCCACCAGAATCTCCTCCCAGAGCTTCATGAAACCCATCCTCACGGCAGTACCAACTCGTCGACGCATCTCGTCCTTGAACAGATTGTAAAATAGCGTATACGTTCGAAATGTGTTGGCTGGCAGCGCCATGTTATGGCAATACGCTCGGCGGTTGTGGAGTTGAACGCTGGCCAGGATTTCGCTTGCGTACAACTCTGAACCGTACACCCAAGTAGCTAGCTTGGGTTTCTTTTCCCAGCTGTAGGGCAGCGCGCCGGGTATTCGCACATATGAACTGTGTGCCATCTCGGGGAAGATATCCTCTCTCCGGTAGTACTCTTCGTAACTCCCAGAGATGGGACTTTCGGTCTCATTCTCACTGCCTCCGTACACGATCTTGTACCCGTGCTCTAGGAGCTGGCGCAGCGAACCGTACACGTGTGGTGGATTCGGGGCCATGGCGCTGGTTGTTAGGTGGATTTCGTAGAGCCCTGTTATTGTACAGGCGCACAGGATGAGAGCGAGCATTTGCCGAACATTGGTGGTCCTCCCCTGGCGTGCAATCAGCGCAAATGTTTCAAAGAGCCCCGCACCAGATTCAAACTGAAGCTTGGCCCTGAACTTTGCTTCCAACCTTTTCTGAACGTGGACGTTTGCAACAAAGATACCAATTGCCAGCAAGCCCGCCATTGCAATCCACGAGTACACGGTAAATGGATTGAGCCAATTCAAATTGTCCTGGCTGCGTACTCGATTATAATCGCAATACATGATCCTCAGCGGGTAAGAGTCGATCATGTAAGGTGTACAGTGCCGGTTGTCACCATGGTACATACCAGATCCGTGTGTGTACACAGAAGCCATGTGCATACTCCTCTCCTGCTCATCTCGAATGTCGGGTGTGCCGTTCATGCTCAGGACGACGTCCACGACTACTGCCCCAATTGCATCACAAAGCCATTGGCGTGGGTTCCGGCTTGAGCGTGTATGAAAGTAATCGAAAGCCGGGCATTTGCTGTTGGCCAACGCGTCAGGTCGCTCCACTTGAACTGGTCGGCCATGAAAATGGCGATTTAGCTGCTGCAAACGTTGCACGTATTCGCTTGTTACTTCAGGGACTCGATCTTCTTGGGGCTTGTTTTGCACGGGCTGAACGATGGAAGCTTGGTCGTGTAAACATGCTGGGCATATGACATGCAGAGCCACGCTTTCGACATTTTGACGCTCAGGTTCAGCGCGTAGGGTTGCTTTGACAACCTTCTGACTCTGACTGACGCCAAGAATAAACATGTTGAAACTGTTGTAGTAGAATGCAGGGGGCAGCAGTTCCAAAAGACGTGCCGGCGTTTGTACTCCTTCCTCTTCGTCGCAGTAGTCACCGGCGCTCGGCTCCCTTGCCATGGTAACCATTATGTAAAAGGTAGTTGGCCCCTCGTTCACAGAAATTCGCTGGGCGAGCTTGGCGCCATGCGCACGAGCGGTAGTCCCACGTTCACCGTACTTCGGCTCCACGAGTAGGTGAACGTTGCACACGCCCGACTCCCATGGAGTCAAGCTCAGCATGTTTGGGTCAAGCACGCCGAACCGCACGCCAATGGCTATAGGCAGGGAGGGTCCACTGCTGAAGTTGTACACCGTCCATGGTTGACCGTACTGAGCCCCGACTACCACCGACTCTGAAGTATCCACGGTGAAGAAGTGGACGAGGTGGAATGTGCATTGGTCCAGGTAAGCAAGGCCAAGATCAAGGCCAGTGTCACGAGCAGGCCTTGGCACTCCATGAGCTGGGTATAAGGAGCAGGGTTTGAACTTGAAGATGGCGAAGAAAAGAAGCAGAGATAGAGTCAGAACCTGCTTCATGATGATGGCGTTTATGGACAACAAACGCCAAATGCCGAAATTCAAGGCGAGAGTTCTGTAAAAATGAGTTGGAAATTTTCGCTCTTATCAAAATGATCTCCGTGAACCAAACGAAAATTTTGTTTGTCTTATCAGATCTTCCCCCTGAAATGTGTGTAATTTAAGTTGTAATAGTTTAGACGAGGCAACGAGCGAAGCTTGCGTGCGGGGAGAGTTCAGACGAAGGCGAACAACGGAACAATCAAATTCATTTGGCCAATTATGTAAATTCTTAAATTGGAGTACGCAAAACGAAGGTTGAAGTCTTGGATAAGATCAGTTCATGTTAGTTTTTTATTTCAAGTTTATTGCGAAGATAGGATGTCTGCTTGCGTATAGCATACGTAATTGCTGAGAAAATTTGAAAAATTAATAATGGTAAACCAGCGGTGTCGTAAAGGCTGTAATAGATCATAATATTGGCACTGTGACATGGAATGGTACATTAAGCAGTATCAGATCTCAGATGTCAAATCTCTTGCATTAGGCCACAGATGACCATAAAGGTCATAATCAATGACCTAATGTAGATACCCATTTCCGTCTTCGCGGTCATGTTTTATGAAGTAGAAAGATTGGTGCTGGTTGGTAAGGCACTGGCCCAGATCAGAAAGTATGGCTTGTTGCAGTTCCATCTCAGCGTGAAGAGACGCTCTAGGATGGACCTGACCCCGCAAATTTTACAACCGTACGGCATTCAACCTGGCCGTCCTTCGGGAGCCATCCTAGTGTACCCGGCTTGCCTCTACTGGTCCGTCGTCCTTTGTGAGCGTGGCCTCATCGCAGCCTCATTCCTCCTATTTGTCATCGTCGTCATCATCTTCATCCCCGTCATCTTGCACTTGTACTGCACACTACTTTCGCAGGCTGGGACCCTTCGCACAACACTGGACCTGGTGCATTCATGTCTTCGACATGACCGATGGTAAGCGGAAATAAGGACAAGCTTTCCGATTGAAACTAGCCCCTTGCTACCTTTCTCAGAGCCAGGTGCAAATCCGGTTTTAGAATGGGAGGCTGATCTGAAACGTGGTCGAAATTTTAAAGCGGTCCGTTCGCGGACTGGAGGTTTTCATGAAGTACGTTGCCGAACCACTCGCGTCCATCGTGTTGCCTATTCTCTACTACAAAAACTTGTCCTCGTGACATGTGAAGTAGGAAAATAGGCAGAGCTCATTCTTGGGGTCACCAGGCATATGTCGGGGTGGCTTCAAATGCTCTACGTGGCAGCCCCCCTGGTCCTCTACGTGTACGTCATGCCCGCTATTCTCAGGCTGTTTTGCAATACTTGTGTCCTCTTCCATTATACCATGTACATTTTTCACGAGAAAATACGGTGAGCCGTTTCTGCATTGCTGGTTGTGCATGCGCCGAATGTAATAACCAAATGGTTTGCCAAGTTGCCCCCACTGCTCCCAAAGATACGACCTGGTAGCCGTAGCCAGTCCCTCCCTCCTCAGACACCCTCAAAACGCAATCAAAGTGTACAGGTGCAAGCTTCTAAAATTTAAAATGCTCTAGGACTTGTCATCCACTTTGTTGGCAACGGTTGACTTGTCCGCCATTGTCCTTTGCTCCGCCCTCATCTACTTCACCCCTGTGTTGGAGCGTATGTTGGCCCTCCTCGGTTTAGTGGTCATTTGGGGCTACTTTACACTACTCTTCCACTTTCAGCAGCGTGGATACCTTCAGCGATAGAATCCTCGATTCGTGGAGGCATGACCAGAACCAGAAAACTGGAGTGGAACGTGAGATCGAACGGAGGGTGTTCCAAACCATGCGATCCATCGGGATGTACGCGGGAGACATGTACTACTTTGACCAAATGAGTGTTCCAGTTCTCTGGAGCCAAATCATCGACCAGACGATCGCACTCCTCTCCTGTTTCCCCTTCCAGTGAATGTTAGGGTGTGAGAAAAGGAAATGAGCCGTAGTCAGCAAAATTTTACTAATTAAGAGATTCAGTCTAAATCCCAAGAATTAATATGAAGATTTGGTTGTTCATTATTACATCGGATCCAGTTCCGTGTGCTTGTGTCAACTCTCAACTCAACTCGCCGTCGGGTGTCTGTTGGTTGCCGTGAGAGGCTGCTCTGGGAATGAAATAAAATACAATGTTTTTGCCAAATGCTTGGTGGTTTCGTGGCCTGGGTTTCAGCAGAAGTGGAATTTTCTTTCAAAAAGTTTACGACCCCAGCTAGCTCGCATTGGCAATGTTCCTTGAATCATTAAAGACGAACAAAACAGACGTTGGGTTGGGATAGGAAATGTTAACCTGTTTTTGGTTTTTTTGATTCGATCAATTTTTTGGCAAGGCATCTCAGTTGCTTGTGCAGGCAAATATATATTTTAATTTATTTCAATCTCATAGTCTCAATCAGATATCTACTAAAACGTTGTGCTGGTATGGATTAGCTTATGAGCGAACGCATCCAGAAATAGAAGTGAGTTCAGTTGGGCAAGTGACTTCTTTGTATGTCATTGTTGGATTATCAGCATTCTTGAACCAACCGAAGCGCCATTTGCAGCCTGCTTGCAACTGAGTTGGAAGTTGACTGCACTGAGCCTCGGAAGTGACTCCACCATACCGTGCACCCCATCCGTCTGCAGGAGCGTTCCACTGGGATTGACACCCATTGAAGATGCCAACACCGCCGCCAGGGATCTGAATGTCGAAATGACTGGTTGACAGATCAGCACCAGTATTTGTAACCTGAACAATCATCTTCTGTCCGACAACAGTGCTGGAT
>WIXG01000562.1:0-38709 GCA_009869945.1 Mesaphorura yosii
TTGGCAGTGGTTTGGCGGGTCGACAATGCATGCCTCCGACTTCTACATTATCCGGCAAATTCGGCCTGGGAAATGTGAGCGAGAAGTGGCTGTTCATGAGGAGCAGGCTTGCGTTGCGGTGAATGTCAGCAGAGTTCGGGCAATCTTCGCCCAAATACTTCCGACCCACGGTCTGGGCCGGCTCTATCAGCATTCTTCTGTTCAGTATGCTAGTGAGAGAATTCCAGCCGTGGTTTATCAACCTCTCCCAGAAATTCATTCTGTCTGAAAGTGCCAGCATTGGATTCGGCACGAAAGACAGCGGCAAATGATTCCCAATGAGTTCCGTGATGAACGTAGGCGCTGCAATCGAAGTGACCAAAATGTGAGGTACTTTCTGCCAGTGAATAATGCAGTCGAAGCAGTTGTTGACGAAAGCATTCATGATAACCAAATCGTATTGTTGTTTGATAATGTCCTGAAATTCTTGTTCTTGATATATCTGGTCGCATATTTCTGCAATTTTGCCCATCATACCACCGAATGCCGAGAGTTTCCCGGCACGCCTCATCTCGAACGGATTTGTGATTATGCTCAAAAATGAGGACGAAGTTTTCGGGGAAAATTCCTTGACATTGGGATGCAGTTTTGAACTTTTGTATGGAACAATCGTTGTTAGCTTGTCCTCCTGCAGCCAGAGCGTCGATCAGTGGATCGAATACATTTTTGTGATCACTTACGCTTTCGGTGATTTTTTGTACGCATCTTTCTGGTAAAATGCAGTAAAATGCGCATTTGCCAATTTGGTGCCATCATTGGTTGATTAGCATCTTAACCATAAAGTGAAAACTGACTCATAAAGCATGTATACAGCGAAGAAAGTTCCGTCATGAAATTAATCTGGTTTCCGTAAACCTGAAGCTTGCAGCATCGGACCAATTCGAGACCCGGCTCCGTCTGGCATGAAAGAAACTAAATTCTGAATTCGAAACCCATGAAGTGCTGTGCGCACGTTCGATTGTAATAATTGGAAGTGATAAATTGAGTTTCATTTTCGTTTGATTTTGTTGCAATTGGAAAACTTCGCTACCTTGTGAGATCCTGTCTTAATTCATGACATTATCCGCGACTTTTGCAATCATGCTCGGCTTGATTAATCACTGATCGCAGATAAAGCAATTAACTTCAGATCGTTCAGGAGTTGAAAGTAGTTGGCTTGTCATTCTCGCGTCGAGATTTAATGTCATGTCCCATTTCGACTGTGTGCTAATGTGCAAGTCAAGTGGGCAAGACAAAAGGCATGACTCTTGACACTGCAACTTGTGACTGTGAAGCGAGTGGCAGTCGAATTGAGTTCGAGTGAAGTCAGTTTGAAATGAAAATATATTGGAGTTCGTAACTGAAGTCATGAATGGTGAAAAAGGAGTGTCAGTGACAGAATGATTGGCTTGTAGGTTTCATTGTAGTGGATTGACATCTCGCTCCACTGCTCGTGCTCGTGACAATCACGGTTGACTGGTGACACGGTGAATAATTGCCGAATGCTGATTACTGTAACGATGACCAACGCAGATAGATCGTATAAAGACAAGACTATGAACTGAAAAAGTATTTCACGCACGCATTTGTTAGTTGTTTCTGATTAAGATATGCGTTAACGCTCAGTCAGAGCAATAACACGAAGCGCCCGGCTCTGTCGGCATCGCATTTTGCAGCTGGAATAAAGCCTAAAGACTGGTGACATTGATAGAATGTCGTTAATCAATGCGAAAGCGGAAGGGCCAATAGTCAATAGCGAGAGTGAATACAATGACAATGACAATAATAAGAACATGACCAACATTGAATTGAATATTGTTTTGATAATAGTTGCTAAGTTTTCGATGCCCCTTTGTTGTGTGTAAGTCAGCGGAGCTGGAACTCAATAATCAATATCCTTGCATGATTTCACCCCTCTCAAATGTTTTGAAAAAAGAACAACAAACCTGTCGGTGTTTTCAGATGTAAAAAAAGGTACAGAATACACGTAGTGAATTTTTGGCATGGTTGGTCCCTTTGCTTCAACTGAGGCTACCGACGAAGGAACTGTGACAGTGAAGGTGTGGTGTTCATTTTGAAAGAATCTAAAACAGAACGTCTGACAATGTCGAATTCGGAAGACGTCTCATACTCCATGGATTTCGAAAAAGAAGAGTCGCCCAAGCCATCCCGTTCAGAATCTTACTCATCAGTTGCGGAGAGCTCCAGGATGAAGACCGGCGACGGTGGTGACAGCAAAGACAATGATGGGCCCTCGGAGGAAGGTTCTAGTGCTGCTCACGGGTGTGGAAATGGTATGTTGTAGCTTGTTGTTTTGTTAGTCATGGCAGAATGGCAGACAGGAACGGAATGATTGAGGTTTGTGATGGATTGGATGCGATGTTATCAACAGGTGGACAAGACAAAGAAAGGAGGATGGAAGAGCTAGAGGAAGCAAGTGACATAATTGTGCCATTATCAGCTAGATCTAACCGAAGTGAAACCACTTCCATTGATGAAGGTAAAATCGTTTAACAATTCCTATAATGCTGGTGGCCGATTTCATCGGGCTACTGTGGACAAACAACACTTGCATGATTTAAAATGCTTCGTTCTAGAAAATCTTATTTTCCAAGACCTCTTAAGTTCATCCTGTTCTGATTTCAATCAGCAAATCAATATCCAAGATTACCTAATCCCAAGTATACATTTTTCTCCTCAAAAGAACGAGAGAGCGAGACTCTGGACTCCTAATTTTATGAAATCCTTCGGTGAATGTTCCCCACAAAGGCATCGATTCGATTGTAATTATAATTTTGCGAAACGAATTGCACCGCCCAACTATTACGTTCATATTTGATTTGTTTCAGATTCGAAATCCACCTCCAGTCAGCAATTTAGCAACGCCATTGAGAGGTATGAGGCATCCTTACTAAGGAATGACAATTCTGGCCCAAAATCACCAACAACAGAGCTGAGTGACATTAGTGAAATAATGCGGCAACTGGATGACATGGAGAAAACACGCAGTTCTCTGGAAAATTACTTGGACCGTGGTAAGACCCTCCCTCTCAAAGCTTAAAAAACTTTTACTTTAATCATGAAACTATTAGGGACTATGGTCGCAACTTCATTGAAAACCATCGAGGAACTGGAATTACAAGATTCGTTAGCTTCTACGTCAAAAAGCGGCGTAATGAGCTCAAGAAAGTCAGAAGCTTCTGAAATAGACGAAATTGATGAAATAATTAAGAAACTGGAAAGCTTGGAGAAGGCACAAACCGCATTGGAGAGTGCGTTAAGTAAAAGCGAGGTGGAATCCGCATTCTCTACAACACAAAGACCACCGGCTTCGAATCCTGTGACATCTAAATCTACGTCCAGGCTGGTTGCTTTAAACAGTTTGCAACAGCAGATGTCCATTAGCGTTCGCGAAATTTCTGCCATTCATAAGAGCCCAGTGCCTGAATCGCCACCTCCGCCTCCATCACAACCATCGGGAAGACAGCAACCTGACATTGACACAGCTGATGAAATGTCAACTATATCGGAGTTGAACTCAGCTAGAAATCAGGCTAATGACACGACGAAACCGCCTTCCTCTTCCGAGAGTTCTGCGCGTTCGAGAGAAAAAGGGAAAGAACCGATTACGAGAAAGGTTGATAATCATTCTTCTGAAGCATCTAGTTCTCGACAGGAGACCTCCAGAACTCAAACCAGCAACGTTAGGAAGACAAGTCAGAAAAGCTCCGAAGTAGCTGCAGATTCAGTGCAACCTCAGGGAGAGGCAGAGGAAAAACTGAAGAATGAAATCACAAGACAAGATAAGCTCATTTCTGCATATCAAAAAGAAATTGAACATTTATACAAGCAACTGAGTGCGGAAAAGGTACGTTTCTCAACAAGGTCCGAATTACCCAAACTATGGGTAAGCTTTGCTTTCAACATAATTTACGAATAACGATCAAATTGAGGTACAATTTTGTCCTATGTCTGAGTTTAAATTAATCCAATTGGATTCATTTGGTCATTGGTTGCTGTAGCTGGATCTTCGGTTAAGGCTTGCGATTGTGGTCGTGCTGGGAATGGAAATCCGGGTCGTAATGGTGGCAAGAGAGGTTTCTGCTTGTGCTGCTGTGATGCAATCGGGTTCGTCACTTTCGATTGTCCACGCTTAAGAACGGTGTCAAGTCCGAAAGCCATTGCTTTGACCGCATTGAAAGTTTCTTCTCCAACCGGCTGAATCTGAGATGCTGGCAGGGCAAATCCGTAGCGTCCGGTGTCTCTTAGTTCAAATGTGTACGAGTATTTAATGCCAGCTCCTCCTTTGGCCCAATCGTCTGTTGAATTAAGAATACACGTCAGTTTCGCTCCTAGATTTTAACTTCTGTCGTGGTCGTGCGCCATACCTGATCCTCCTGCTGCGCTGTACAGTAAATCTGGAGCAGTTCCAATTTTGTATTGGGTTCCGTATGTCCCTTCCAACGCTCGTTTTCCTTGCATGCCCAGGCTGTACAGCTCGTTGTAGTCGGCAGGCTTTTGCCTTCCGTAGCCCCACGGGACAAGAAGGAGTTGGGAATAGGAGTGGAAGGTCAGGTACATTTTAATTTGGTCTTTCCTTGCAAGAATGGCTTGTGACACGGCAGACGTCTCTGGCTCGCTGAAAGGTCTTGGACCCCGGTAAACGTCTGAACACGGGTCGTTGCTTGTGCCTGCTCCTCCCCATTGGAACCCCCAGTTTCGGTTCGGGTCAACTCTGTGTCAAAATGATTTTTGTGTAAATCGCTATTCACCATATGACTCAGTCGCATAATGTTCGGTGAGACTTACCCTTTGCATCCCAAGTAGCTTGATGTCCTGGATCGTGTTTTCCTCCAGAAACGATCGCCAGTGTGCGTGAATTCGTATCCGTCAACATTTATCACCGGCACAAAGTACCTACGCATTCAATCAGAACGTGATGAATTGGCCCATTCTGGTTGCTTGCTTGAGCATGCGAAAGATTCTTACCAATCGAATTTCTCGAGAAGTTCCCTTCCACGAGCATTGTCTGTCGCCAGGATGTTCATCATGTACGTCACTGTGGCAGGCGAAATCCACTCTCTCGCGTGCATTCCACCATCAATGAAAATGGCTGGTTTGGATCCACCACCACCGGACGACATTCGTACCAGAACAATGTCCCTTCCTTCGGTGGACTTACCAATGGACCCATAAACAATTTCTGGACCTCCAGCTGACGATTTACTGTTCTCGCTTAACGACTTGCAGAACGTAAGAATGTCTGTCGAGATTGCCAAGAAAGGAGGTGAAATTGTTGTATATGTTTAAAACGGCATGAAAATTAATTCTGTGTACCAGCATATCTCGCATAAGATTTCCACGTTAGTCTGTGGCCGGTTGTTGCTTGTCTGGTAAGCTGCTCCAGCTCCTGTTCCGGATTTTCGTCCTTGAGAACTTCATTCACATCATGAATCAAGATCTCATGTTCCACGCCAAGTTCGTTGAGCAGACTTCGAACGTGTGGCAACAGACTCGGCGCTGCAAGAATATCACTTGTTTGATTCTCCTTTGGGTACGTCCAAAAGTGCACTCCTGCAATGCCAAAAAAGGGCATAAAATGGCATTCAGTTGCATGTTGTAAATTTCGATTCCCGATTCAATTTCTTCCCTACCTTGTTTGCCATCCAGGCTCATTAAGATGGCCTCCGCCATTTTGGGCTCGTTAATTGGCATCGTCCGGAGGAGTTTGTAGCCCACGTAAGACTTCTTCTGGACATTGTGCTCTGTCGTTGGAGTACCGCAAACCGCCGCCACAACAATGAGTAGTACAGTGCAGGTAGATTGAAGGGACATACTAGAACAGAAGCAGAATCGTTAATGTGACTCTGCCGTTCTGCAAGTGCTCTGGCGAACACAGGACGTGAATGGCACAGGCACAAGTGCTAACAAGGAAGTGTTTCTATAGGAAGTGTCAGAGTCAGTCAGTCAGGCCCGAATCTGTCTCACGCGAATGGCGAATAGAACGAGCCATCGGAGAATGAACAAGTGAACTTGACTTGTCAAGGTGTCGCACGGTAATGAGATTCGCAATCACGAACGACAGCGGAACTAACTCCCGTTTAGGATTCATTTAAATGACTCGTATTCGTTCACAACTGATGGCGATGGCGAATGAACGCCATGAAACCTTCTTGTGTGTTCGGACTGCTTTGTGATTCTTACTTTCTTCAGGTAGCTTCTTTTTCTGTCAGAGTGTGAGAAAAGCCCGTGGTCTTCGCATATACACAATGAAGTACTCGAACAAGCAATTTCATTGACTGAAGATCAAGTTACAATTATGGTTTAGGTCGGGACAAGTTCGCTTGCTCAAGCACAACTCCAGCTGTGGAAATAGTCTGAGATGTGTTTTCATTCTCAACCTCAACTAACGTCATCTTAGTTCCAGAAACATTATACCTGAGTCACAGTCGTGGTCAATGCGCATTCTGCA
The DNA here is from genome assembly GCA_009869945.1 of Mesaphorura yosii. Taxonomy (NCBI): domain Eukaryota; kingdom Metazoa; phylum Arthropoda; class Collembola; order Poduromorpha; family Tullbergiidae; genus Mesaphorura; species Mesaphorura yosii. The sequence goes on from WIXG01000562.1 coordinate 6,491, forward strand.
AGGCAATCACTTGACTTTGACTTACCTTTATATTGAATGGGAATTCAGATTCTTTGGTTTGGAAAATTTAATTAAATCACAATGTGACACAAAAGTGGTGGCGTTCTGTATATATCAGCTCATGAAATGAAATTTCAATGGCAAAAACTCTGACGGAATTCGGAATTTATTGGTCGTGTGAACACAAATTGAGACACTTGTCTTTCTCTTGTGCGTCAAATTCACTTGTGCTCGGTTCCTGAGCCCGATCGTTTGCTTTTATGTATTTTCTGCCACGATTCCGTCAAACTCGCGAATTGGTTTGCATGAGACATATATTTACTGGGAAAAATATACGATGAGACCAACATTTCGATTCGTCGACCTTCGATTCTTCCCAATTGACACCAACATCTGCTCATGATTGTCTGCATTGCAGTGCTCTTGTACTTGTTGACTGAAACTGAAAGTTCGATTGGGCAATGGAATGGCAGTATTTGTCCTCGAAATGTGAGCCATTGTGATGTGATGCACACATGTCATTTGTCAGCAAAATTCTGGATACGCTTATGCACGTATGGTAATTCTAATTAGCATCCTCACTTTGGGCTTGACTGGATTTACGCGTGAGTTCTTGATAAATTGCGTCTTTGATTTTCTGTGCTTTGCGGCACTAATTACCTAAACCTTCTTAAAACTAGGTAACTGGGTGTAGGTGACAATTTGCACTGAAATGTATGTCAATGATTAATGATCAATGTAACATTGTAACATGTCAAGTTCCAGTGGCATAATCATTTGGTTCATGCGAATTTCTCACGGAATCAGTAGGAGATGCATTGAAGGAATTGTAGACGGCAATTTGTTTGTTTTGCCTGAGATTTTGATGCGATGTCTATAATGCGAGGATGCATCAAAATTCGTTCTCTTTTGTTGCTTGATTCAGGGCAAACTCGAGACGAAAGAAAAAAGGCACGCTGACGAAGTTAACCAACTCAAAACAGAAATTGCAACAATGAAAGTAAGCCATTTGATCCCCGTTCTTCCTTCTTCTCCAAGACTCGGACGAAAAGGTGAAGAGGAGAGACTGCGAGAAGAGTTGAACGTGAAATCCAACCAAATGATGGGTCTCCGCCAGGAAATAGCATCTATGAAAATTGCAATGAAAGTGAGTAAAAAGTATCTGTTGCCTGTATTTAACTCATGTAGCAGGCATTAGATTACATTTCACATAACGAAGTTCTCAACGGATTGTTTTCGTATGGGCAAGGCAAAATTAAGTTAGCAAGATGCCACACTTGCACGAAAGCATATTCCGAATTTGAGATTCGTTATGAATATCGCAATGAATTAATGAACACAACGCTTTTCCGATACATGCAGAATGCACAGGCGGAGATTGCGTCTGGTAGACAGAAGACAGCACCTGCAATTGCTGATGATAAGGAAAAGGAATATCAAAAATCGATTCGAGCTTTGGAGAAACAAGTGAGAACATTGCAAAAAATGACTTTCCACAAGGACAAGGAGACTGCTGCACAGTCACACCACCCGACTTCGCAACAGCCTCCGCTTTCGAAAAGGTTTGGGAGTAAACCAGATTTGAGCGCTCGTAATTTTTCTTCGGCTGGAACTCAAACTCCAAGCAACACTGATGAAGAAGTGGCAAGCAAGCGACAGTGTTCAGTTCTTGAGCAGCGGGTCGCAGAATTGGAGAGCGAATTAATGAGGGGAGATTCTGATGCCCGAGAAAAAGTACAAGAATTTCAAGCACGGTTAAACTCCTTGACAGTAAGGCGAGAAATTTCTACGTGGGCATGGTATTCATGTACGAGTATTTAGTATTTAGCTTTCTTTCGGCAGGGTAAATATGAAGCTCGAATTAATGACTTGGAACGGAAGTTATCGGAAGCGGAAGATAAGCAGGTTGACGTATCAGACATGACATCGAAACTGGACAGGACGCATGTAGAAATTGCGAATCTCAAACTCGAAGTTGCTCGCTACAAAAGGGAAAACGACATTTTAGCGAAGACTTCAAAGGCAACTCAAAGCACTTCGAAAAAGGATGCAAATACTTTGAGCCTCGCACTCAAGTCATTTAAAGCTGAGCTTGCGGAAAAAGAGAAAGAGCTTGTGCGCTTGAAGAAGGAGATGACCGAGTTAAAGAAGACGAACACATCGTTGAAGAAAGAGCGAGAACGGTATCTTCTTAGCGCAAATCCGACGTTCCCTTCATACACAAGAACGAAGTCTGATTTGAGTGAATCACCGAAGAAAGTTCGTAGCAGCCCCTCCAAGCAGCCCACGTCGTTTGAGGATTTGGAAAATACGGGCATAAGAGGTAAGCAATAAAAGACGTTATATTTTCACTCTTTTATTTGGCTTGGTGAAATGTCAGAATGGTTCCTTGCTTGAAAGCAGGTTCAAAAGTTAAAGTTCCGAACTACACACTGGAGTTTCTACAGTCAACTCTGGAAGAAGAACGCCGTGAATTTGAAAACATCCTGAAAGAGAAGAACAATTTAATCGAGAAGAAGGAGAAGGAGGTTCGAGAAGAGTTCAGCACAATTCAATATAAGCAATCGTGTTTATTGATGCTTGACTTTGGTGTTGCTTTCAGATAAAGGAATTGGAATATAAACTGGATAAATTGGACATACCGGTTAATAGGCGTGACTCATTGGAAGAAAAGAATCTGCTTTTGGAAGAATTAAGGACCAGAATCCAGGCACAGAACAAAGTAATCGAAACTCTCAAGAATCACTTGTCATCTTACAGTGGAATTGAGTGTGAGCTCAGAACATTACGTCAAGAGAAGGGACATTTGGAGTTCCGAATCCGGGAACTTAGTCAAAAGTTGGTTTTGGCAAAAACATTGAACAAACCGGTATTTCAAGCACATTGACCTTGTCAATTGCAACACTTTAAGCACTTAACATGACGATGTACCTTTCCTGAATAGGAACATGAAATTCTTGGCGAGCTGATGGAGAAAGTTGAGAGTCTCAGTACCAGATACTTTTATCGTGAAAAACAAATCGACGTACTTCTGAACCGCCTGTCAACTACATCGACTAAGATTCCTGAACTCGACTCATTTGCTTTCTACCCCGGAGGGAGCGGACTTGGTTTAGACGATCCTGTTTCTCCGACCCTTGACATCCATTTAGCTGATATTTAGATATCATGTATGAAGAACAAAACATGGCAAGTTTTGATTCATTTATTTTAAATGGTACACTGTACTATTTAATATTATGTTCATGTATTTTATCATTCCCAACAAGTTCTACTTTTATCAAGCAAGTTGTCGAATATTGCATTTCATTCTAATATTTCACAACGACCACCCGCGTAATGCCTTTCAAGTCAAGAGCTTAATTTGAACTTGATTGATGAAATCTCAAAGAAACATTTCAACGAACTAAATATTCACGAATAATTTTATTTTCGTCACTATTATAAATCATTGAGCAATGGTAATATAATATCATTCAATGTGTCATGCATTCAAATTATCTCCTGAAAAAGTCTCGTCCGTCGAAGCCTCACTTTCAGTGCCAAATATTTCTTTGCGTACACACAATTTTCTTGACTTGCCTTTCTGGTTTTGACGAGGTAGGGCTACTTGAGCGAGGAATTTCTATGAGATCAAGATCAGACTTGGTTCGATCCGTGAGATATGGTGAAGCTGAATTCCTGCGTTTGCGTTTTTGTTCGGGCGTGGGAGTTGCTCTTTTCGTTGGCGTATTTGGAACGAATGTCACGGCAGGATTCTTATGCTGGAATTGAGTTTGGCATTATTATTCTGTTAATACACTAGGAAGATAGTCAAATATCTAACCTTTCGAATCAGCTTGAAGTAGGTATTGTACTCAGGTGACTTTGTGACCAGATAACGCAACGGAGTGCCAGATTCTCTTGCTTTGTTGATATAATAAGAAATTTCATCGAAATCTGAAGAGTTTTGGAAATTTGGGTTGTGTTTCAGCATAATCAAGTATGGCAGTCGGGCGTCTTGAACGCAGTAACTCGCCAGCTTCTTTCTGGTGGTGGGTCCCGTATTTTGTAGCTCGATTATCTCCGTGTACGAAATATCTTCTTTCTTCTCACTCGATTTCAAGTACCTCTTCGCCACATCGCGGAGTCGGCACCGTCCTGGATTTGTGTTATGGCGTGTGACTAAAATCATTACGTCAAAGACAATGCGCCCTGCGACGCTTATCGCTTTCTCGTCATACTTTATAGCTTTCTTGGATTCATTTTTGATGGCTCGTGCAGTACACTCACTTGTCTTGATGCGCCCAAAGAATCTGAAAAAGTAAACAATGGTTGATGTAATGAGATCAGCCCAGGGCCACATCTGGCCAGTATGGAAGTGCTTACGGCAGTTTGTTAGCTTTAATAACGTTTGCCCGATCCAACAAATAGGGAATGTCAAATCTCTTGATATTGAATCCCATCAGAATGTCTGGATCCGTCGCAGTCACGAAAAAACTCCAGACATCCAACATTTCAATCTCCTTCTCGAATGAGAACACGTGTGTATCCTCCCATTCATCACAACTGCCCAACATGAAGATGAACTTTTCCATTGCAGGATTCGCGTTCGTATCTTTTGTCCGCGATAGTGGCAAGTCGTTGTGATATGTTGTTAAAATCGCCCCGATCTGCAAAACTTGCTCGTTTCCGTTCCGTGGGAAGTTGAACAACGGAGGTCTCGTCATGCATTCAATGTCAAAGGATAGAATTCGAAGTGGAGGAATTGTATTTGATTGGATTGATGCGGGCCCAATGCTTTGGTGGTAAGCATCCACCTCAATTTGGCAGTGGCTTAATTCTGCAGAATAAAAGTTGACACTATTCGATCGAAATGCAATAATCAAGAACCTTGAAGAATCTAACTTGAATTTGGCTGACGCGGAAAGTATTTTCCAGAAGGAATTTCCAGCCACGAACACCCGCACAAGTCCATGTCTGTCATGAATCTAATGTTATGGTTAATGGATCCTTCGAATGTTAGATACTGACATGGCTGGCCATCAACAACGGGCAAAGAGATCAACTGCTTCTGAAGTACTTTCACCGCTGTCCACACAAATCTAAACAAATGCACCAGAATCATAACTGTATTTCTAAAATGTAAGCACTGGTTTCTCACTTCGGCATGCGGCAACAAACTTTAAGTATTTTCTTGGGCTGCTCGCCTGCTTTTCCGTTTTTGTCACACGGCTGGGTGCTGCGCGTCGGGCTGCAGGTTTCTTGAGCAGTGGGCGTGAGATGACCGACTTTGGAATAATTTTGAGCTTGATGAAACTCGTAAATATTCACATCTGCCGTGTTCAACACAACAATCTCCAGTACAGGTGGACAATTGTGCACAATGTAATGAAAAGGAACCACAGTGCCCAGTCTATTCTTTATGTGGTTAATAATTTCGATGTTCAAGGCCTCATGTAACTGCTTGATTGCGTCTGGCTCAAAAGCGGACGCATGTGACGGCAGTGCGTAGAAATACGGGACGAATCCGAATGCATTCACGAGCACACTTTGACCTTCCTCCGTCACTCCGTAGAGCCTTTAAAATCCGTGATGTGAGAAAATGATTAATTTGTAACCCAGACTTCCTTCCACGTAAAATGGCAACTAGCCTGTTATTTATGGTACCTGTTGTATGACTGTTCTCTTTGAGATCTCAGACTTTGTGGCAGAATTGAGAATACCAAAGGGTCCACCTTTGCGGTTGAGATAATGCTACAGTCAGAATCCAGCAGCATGAACTTCAGTGGCTTCGTTACATTCAACTGGATTTCTTCCTGCCTAGCCCATTTTTGGAAAATCTGCTTGTACTTCAAATATCCAGGGTACAAGGCGGCGGTGATCGAGCCTTGAAATGCCTCAGAATTGGCCTCGTCAAGATCTTCCTGGGATGTGTCTGATTCATCGTCATCCTGTGAAATGTTGAATGTCTCCATTTGATCCATCTTCCAAATGCTGATAGAAACGCTTAGTGTAATAATTGAAAGAAAAGGAACGTTAAGATGAAAGGTAGAAATCTTTTGCTGTCGCTTTTTGCCGTGAACGAAAACGACTTTGATTGTATTTTTTAGGATATTTTGCACAATTCGCGTTTAAAAAGGCAGCGAAATCGAATTCGGCCCATTCCATTCGCCAGTTCCGTGGATGAATGTAAAATCCTTGCGAGTGAAACTGTGGTCAGTGGGTTGGATACCATTTACATTTTACGCATTCTTGAAACTTGAGCTTGAGCTACCATCCCAAGTCAATTTTTCTGTCTCAAGCGTGAATCTCAGAGAATGAAAGATTTTACGACACGATAATTTAAGACAGTAGCGGACAAAGACGTGGAAAACAACCTGAAATGCCAAAAAGACCAGAATTGTGTTCAATAAAGTTTTGGCAACAATTTTAATGCCCGATTGTCAGTTGCAAGCGCGCACGGGCGTTATGAGACAATTATGAATTACAACGAATAAAAAGCCTTCTGTGGGGTGTCCGTTTCACGATTCCCAGCTTGCATATTGTCAAACTCGAGCCTTGCTAACATTTGAATTCTACGTTTATTTGAACGGAACGGTAGTCGACTATTTGATCTACTGGGAAATATTTTAGCAATTTTTTCAACCGTAATTAAAATTGAAAGAATTGAAGCCATTATGAATTGTCGGTGAAACGTCAACACTTCACCGTTTAAGTGCTGACAATGTACATTCGTGCAATAAGTATTAAGAGCATTGTTGACTTTTGGTTCAATCAGTGTCCGCTGATTACTTCTTAGCACCAAAACATCAGCGAGTTCCCTTTCCGGTTCGATTTAGTGACTGTACTGTGATATTTTTAATACGTGAATGACGTAATGGGAAAAGACAACGTTGCTAGAAAAAGAAGAGACCGGTCCAGGTCACGTTCGAGGTCACCAAAGCCCAGAAGCAGATATAGCGGATATGGAGATCGTGTGAAACGGAATCGTTCAAGATCAAGGAGCCCGGTCGATCGATCGTACGACAGAGACAGGACGACCTCCAGCAAAAAGTCGTCGAAGTCAGAATATGGGTCACGATCTTCCGGTCAGAACCACCACGAGGAGCCAACCGTTTTTGATGACACCCTCGATAAAGATGAAGCACAACAGAAACTTGAGGTGGAAATGCAAAAGAGACGGGAACGGATTGAAAAGTAGGACTTTGTACCACTTAATTCATTTATGATTATGAAATGCTCAAGCATGTAATTTGGCTTATCAGGTGGCGAGCGGAAAGACGTGAAGCGGAACTAAAGAAGGAGGTCAATGCAAAACGAGAAATGCTGGCATCGATGATAACTGCAACAGGGCGGAAAGGAAAGGCGTGGACACTTGACGAAGATGATGATGAAGAAGAACCAGCAACAGTACCTGAAAATTCCACTGAGAATCCAGACTCTGAGTCCAACAAAGGTAAGAGCGAAGCACCGAATACAATTGCGAAACCAGAGCCCATGGAGGTAGATGAGGATGATGAAGACCCGTTGGATGCGTTCATGCGTACAGTGCAAGATGAAGTCAGGAAAGTTAAGACTGCAGGTAATAATTTTATTTTGTGCCATGAGCGGGCTAGTGGGCTTCCTGTATGTATGCATCGTCTTAATTTTAATTTTCAGGACCATCGGAGCCACAAGATTCCAAATCTGTGAATGGAGGAGTGAATTCGAAGCCTAACGTGGTTATAATGACTTCCGGTGTAGCCAAGAAGATTGAAAAGAAAGACAAAGGAGAGCTGGTGGAGCAGAATATGGATGGTCTTGAAGTAAGTAGCAGAACGATATTTCATGCTGTTGTTTAGTATTCTGGGTTCTATTACTGACTTGATTTTTGTTCACAGTATTCTTCTGAGGAAGAAGGTGATGACATAGAAGCAGTCTCTGGAATCGCAACAACAAAGGTCAAGAAGGATTTGACAAAAGTTGATCATTCTACCATTGAGTACACACCATTCCGGAAAAACTTTTACGTGGAAGTACCCGAATTGGCAAAAATGTTGCCTGCAGAAGTCGACGCATATCGCTGCGAACTGGAAGGAATCAAGGTCAAAGGAAAAGGCTGCCCGAAACCCATTAAGAAGTGGTCACACGCTGGCCTATCACGGAAAGAAATGGACGTTCTTAAGAAGTTAAGTTTTGAGACACCAACCCCGATTCAGTGTCAGGCCATACCTGCAGTCATGTCTGGCCGGGATTTGATTGGAATAGCTAAAACTGGGTCAGGAAAAACTCTGGCGTTTTTGCTACCAATGTTCCGACACATATTGGATCAGCCCCCATTGGAGGAATCAGAAGGACCAATCGGTAAGCCGCGTACGATTCTTTACAGTGTCATTTATTAGATTAACTGATGATATTTGTTGCATTTCGTGCAGCTATTCTTATGGCTCCGACACGAGAGCTCTGCATTCAAATTGGAAGGGACGCGAAGAAGTTCTGTAAGCCCTTAAACTTGCGTGTAATTTGTGTGTACGGTGGCACCGGCATATCTGAACAAATTGCTGAACTCAAGGTAAATTCAAAATAATTATCACTCTATTCTAATTGCCAATTACGAAACAGATTTAAACATTCTTTCTTTTGGTAATTTAGAGAGGGGCGGAAATTATTGTTTGTACTCCAGGTAAGTTGAGGAATGTTTTATATAACACCAAGAATTTTTGTTGACCAACATAAGGAATGAGCACATGTAACGAGAAGCAAACTTTTATGATATAAATAGTGACGTCAATCGTTCAATCTTTTTCTTTCCAGGGCGTATGATCGACATGTTGGCTGCAAATTCTGGTCGTGTCACGAATTTGAAGCGAGTGACTTATATCGTGTTGGACGAAGCAGACCGTATGTTTGACATGGGCTTTGAACCACAAGTTATGAGGATAGTCGATAACGTGCGACCTGACAGGTAATAATGGAGGAGGTGGGACAATTTATTTATTTAACATTTAGTATTAATTAATATGCAATTACAAATGCTTGATAATCACTTGAATATCACTTGAAACGGCACTGCAGGAGACGATGCTGATGCTCCTTTTTCAGAAAGCTTGAGAACAAGCTCGTCCAGCTTGCTTTGTCTTGCCATATTTGTATTTGTATTCTTCTTTTTTACACCTTTACTTAGTACTTAGTCCATGAAATAATGATGAATAATAATGATGATGACTAATTTTGATTAATTAATTGATAACAGGCAAACGGTAATGTTTTCTGCAACGTTTCCGAGACAAATGGAGGCTTTAGCCAGGCGTATTTTAAATAAACCAATAGAAATTCAAGTTGGTGGTCGGTCAGTTGTGTGCAAAGAAGTTGAGCAACATGTCTTCGTCATTGAAGAAGATCAGAAGTTTTATAAGTTGCTGGAATTACTCGGAATGTACTCAGAACACGGAAGTGTGATAGTGTTTGTGGAAAAACAAGAGTCGGCGGACATCCTGCTGAAAGACTTGATAAAATCCAGTTACAATTGCCTCAGTTTACACGGTGGAATTGATCAGTATGATCGTGATTCGACTATAACAGATTTCAAAAGTGGAAAAGTGAAATTATTAGTGGCAACGAGTGTGGCCGCGAGAGGACTTGATGTGAAGCAGCTAATTTTAGTTGTGAACTTCGACTGCCCTAATCATTACGAAGATTACGTCCATCGCTGCGGGAGAACCGGCAGGTAAGGAATAAGGGAATACGTTCAAAGTACTACCACATGCTTCTGTTATTGTCCAAGAGAAATCACGTCAATATTTGTACTCTCTTTGTAGGGCTGGAAATAAAGGGTTTGCTTACACGTTCATAACACCGGAACAAGAGAAGTATGCTGGTGATATCTCGAAAGCCTTGGAGCTGTCGGGCTGTCCGGTTCCACCTGAACTTGTAGAGATGTGGGAATCGTACAAATCCAAGCAAGAAGCTGATGGAAAGAAAGCAAAGGCTGGAAGTGGTGGCTTCTCAGGAAAAGGCTATAAGTTTGACGACACAGAAGCACAGCTATCAGTTGAGAAGAAGAAGTTCCAGAAACACGCTTTGGGTAAGTTTCTAGTCAAGCATAAAGTGAAATATGATATACCTATATGAAACTCACTGATAACAAATGCCCTTTTCATGTAGGTTTGCAAGACTCTGATGATGAAGACATTGAAGGAGACATTGAGCAACAAATTCAAACGATGATGGCTCCAAAACGAACTGTGAAGGAGGTCACCGCTGTCAGCGGGTTGGCAAACACTACAGGCATTCCATCCGCCGGAGCAGTTTCTGCGGGCAAATTGGAATTGGCAAAGAAACTAGCGTCTCGTATTCAACTGGAGAGGAATTTAGTTACTGATACAAAGGCGCAGCTGACCGCCGAAGTTATCATGAAGGGTGGAACAGTGAATCCGTCCCAGCCAATGTTCACGGTAAGTATTGATAGTATGCTATGTTACACTTGCTGCTGCAAAATTAAGGAACAACTAATTCCTGTTAATTTCTGTTTAATTCACAGGCCAAGAATGTTGCTGAACAACTGGCAAACAGAATCAATCTCAGGCTAAATTATCAACCACCCGAAGAAGGTGGAGCTGGTTCGGACTCCGCACCATTCTCGATTGAGTCAACTAATCCGCCTGTTCAGAAGAAGTATGAGGAAGAATTGGAGATCAATGACTTCCCTCAACAAGCAAGATGGAGAATAACATCGAAAGAAACGTTGGCACAAATCGGCGATTACTCCGAGGCCGGAATCACAGTTCGAGGAACATTCGTCCCAACAGGAAAAACTCCACCGGAAGGTGAAAGGAAGCTGTATCTTGCAATAGAATCAATGTCAGAATTGGCTGTCAGTAAAGCGAAGACAGAAATTGTAAGAATCCTGAAAGAAGAAATGTTGAGGATACAGACTTCGGCCCATCACTTCATGGGAAGCAAAGGACGATATAAAGTGGTGTAGTAGTACACCTTCACACAGTGCATTGAACAATTTAACTGAGCATCCTAACCTAATTTTCGTAATAATAATGCTGTATCTAGTGTTAATTGTCGTTAGTTTACTGTACGAATACTTCATTTGGATAATTTTAGCTCGTTCAAGGCAAAATTTACATCTTGTGCGTTGTGTCGACAGGTTTGCAAAGTTATTTGCAGAAAACCATATGAAACATTGGAATAAAATGTAAGCATGTGCACTACCAGGATCACCTCAAGGATGTAACCAATGATAGCGTGATTTAACTGCATTATGCGACAATAAACATGGAACATACAACACGCACTAAAAGCCTTTCTGTTTTAACTGCGATTGCAATTAAAACGACAGTAGAAGGGTACAACCCGAAAATCACTTCCTTTGTGCAACAGGCTTTCGACAAAGGCAGCAGCAGACAAGAAAACGCTCTGAATTTTGAAACCCGCATCTTGCAGAAGTAGAAACTCTGCGACACTCGCTTAAGTTTAATACTGCTGATTTTGCGTGATTAATCGGTTGCTGGTGTGAATTTACTGTCTTACTGTTGTAAGCAAGAATATTTACCCCATCAGCAGCAGTAATCGACCATTATGGCTTCAGAAAGCCTTATCGACCGGCCGCTTCGGTCCGTCTTCAGTAAGTCCTTTCCCCTTTTTCAAGTACATACCTCATTAATGAAATTGAGTCTACTAGTGTTCATGCCTTCTTGTCAGAGAAATTAAGATTGTCATCCTTTTGCAGTTGGAAACATTCCGTACGAGGTGACTGAAGAAAAATTGAAGGAGATATTCAGCGAAGTTGGGCCGGTGGTCAGCATGAAGTTGGTTTACGATCGTGACACAGGCAAGCCGAAGGGTTACGGATTCTGCGAATACAAAGATGTGGAAACAGCGATGAGTGCTATGAGAAACTTGAATGGATATGAAATTAATGGAAGAGTGCTTCGAGTGGACAACGCAGGAGCCGAAAGGCATCGATTGGCTGAAGTTGGAGGAGGTGGCGGCGAAAGAGACCGACATCAAAGTACGAACGACTTCGACGCATTTGCTTTCGTGCTATCTAATGAAGCTGGTTTTAATTCATTTTAATGATGCTATCAGATGTTCCGAGGCAAAGGCAACAAATACAGGAGGATGGGCACGATGCACACTTTTCGAATTCGAGGGATCGGGATCATGAGCCACCTCCTGCGCCTGAAAAAGCACCGGAAGTCATTGGCAGAGCAGTCGCCTCATTACCTCCAGAACAGATGTTTGAGCTCATGAAGCAAATGAAAATGTGCATCCAAAATAACCCAAGCGAGGCACGCACAATGCTGCTACAAAATCCCCAGTTGGCTTATGCACTTCTTCAGGCCCAAGTTGTGATGAAGATAATTGATCCTCCTATGGCTTTGGTAAGGGAGTTGCCGCATTCTTTATTCCTTCGCTAGTATTATTAGCATTGGTTGTAATCAAGTATACCATATTTCCTTACATTAGGCCATGTTGCATAAGGACAATTCAGTGCCAGTAGGTTCACTGATGCCAGAGGGGCAAGCCGGAGCAATGATGATGGCCGCTAACAATCCGATGGGATTTGGTACAATGGCACCACCAACGGAGAACCCATGGATTGTTGCAGGTAAAACAAAACCTCCAGACTTCAGAGTTTCATTGCTATTTTTAGAAATCATTCGTTTCGTGTACCGTAATCTTCCTTTACTATAGGAGCAAACGCTGGCGTGCCACTTATGCCGTTGAATCCTCCTGGACCATTCGCTTCTGCTCCAAGTCAAAACACATCGCAAGCTGGGGACATGGTATACAAAAAATAACAGAATTTGTTCTAGATTAACTGAAAATTAGAGCACAGATGAATTTTTTCCATGCACCATTTTTAGGATTTCAGATCAATAGACCCTCGTATGCGGAGTCAACAAGCCGGGCATCAGGATCTGGATCTGTAAGTTTTTAATAGAACCAATCCTTGCGCTCTTATAAAACAAGATAAGAGTAACCTATCCAATTACAAACGTTTATTCAGGCGTGATCCACGTGCTGCCTCTGACCGATTTGGAATAGACCCACGACAGCAGCGGAACGAAATGAGAGACAGAGACATGAGAGGCGACCGTGATCTGCGTGGTGACAGAGACTTACGAGATCGTGACCACCGAGAAATCAGTGATCCTAGATCTCGAAATCTTCCCTCCGACCCAAGACAGCGACAGCGCGAGAGGGATCGCGAGCGAGAGGCTGCAGCGACAGCACAAATGCAAAGTCAAGCATCCAAAGTCGCTAGCGCAATTCCAAGTAGGTTAATCCGGTCAAGTCCACTCCGTGCCGGAAGTAGCAAGAAAACCATCTTCGTTACAGTAATGATTTTGCTTAAAATGCTTGCAGACATGGCTGGCTTTGGGGCTGGAGCAACAGATGCCGAGAAGGCAGCTCTCATCATGCAAGTCCTACAGCTGTCGGATGAACAAATGTAAGATAACCAAAGGAAAGGACGCCACAAAATTCAGCAATTTCTCATTTTGGTTTGATTTTTCTTTCAGAGCAATTCTTCCGGCAGAACAGCGGCAGAGTATCCTTGTGCTGAAGGAGCAAATTGCGAAGTCTACTCAACGCTAGATCAACAGAAAATCATTGGGATAGAAGTGAACTTTTTCGTTTTTACCCTTTGGAAAGGAATAGACTTTATTTTAGACAAACATTTTTGACAAGTTTTCTATTACTGCACACTTATGTCAAAGTTTATGAAGGGCCAAGGACCTGGTAAATTCGATCGTTTGGTGGAACCCCTTTTGATCAAATAAACCTGTTACACAGTTCCCACCACACGGAGATAGTGAACACGCAGATCTCTAATGGCATTTTAATTACTTAGCCTATGATAACAAAGATTGTATGCATTCGCCAAACGAATTACGATAAGACAAAGAAGATTGTCTGGGCTGGCAATTGCATAATATTGATTTTGACATCTCAATAAAAATGTGTCATAATGAAAGCAAATAATTCCTGGAAACACGCAACTCTTTACATAACAAAGGATCTTCGACACAAAACGTAGAAATCGCAAATCACATTGTTGGCACTTGTATTCTCTTTTCGCGAGGAATTCCTTCACACTACTCGACATCAAATGACGATTTAGAGTTGACACTCTTGACACGTAATAAAACACTCGTCTCCAGACGAACTCTACGAGAAGATTGAAACGAGATTGGAGTTTGAGCCAAGAAAAGAAGAGGTTCGTGACTGGCATACGCAAGAGTCAAGCAGCCGAGGAGAAGCACGAGTCGATTCACATAAAATAGGGAAAATTTTTAGCCTGGAGGAAGAGATTAACATGTGAGTAATCCCCTGCTCCTGGCCTATTTCTTTCCACATGAAATGAAAGAGTTTTTTGGGATAGGCCAAACCATCATGCGGCTCCTTTTGAGTTTACAGCTTGTACAATATTAAAATGCATGGATAATGGGACAAACTCATTTTACCGCTCACTGAATGCTCAAACAAGTTCAAGCTCCAGAGCTCCTACTGGCACGACGGTATTCTTCATTCTTCACAACTTCGTTATCGAGAATACAAACACAAAATGTTGATCTTCTCACTAACCCTCGTCTACTTTTTCGTCGCGATCCAAGGCGCCGCCGACGCCGACGTGCTGCGCACCAGAAGTTCTCCAGTAATAGGTGTGAGAAAACCACGGAATCTTGACATCCCCCGTCTGATTGATCCAGTACAACAATCGAGTTTGGCTGGAGACGAGACGATTGATGATCAACTACGAAGAACAAAATCAGTGTTCAGTGTTCCTGTCAGAACGTCGGCAGGAAGTGCTTCTGACTGCCCCCAAGGCACACGACGAATTACTGAAAATGGTCCCTGTCTCACAGAGGCACCAATCATCAAAAGCTCGGGTGACAAATTCTTGGTTGACTATCTTCGGAAATTTTATTCACCCATTCACACGCGGCCACATCACAGAAAACGGAGGCCGATGACGACGACGAGTACCACTACAACGACAACGGCACGTCCTCTTGAATTGGGTAAGCTCCAAATCCAAGTTACCAACTCATTTAGGTCTCAGCATGAATCTTATTCCGAACGCTTTGATTTGCTATTCAAAAGTGACAGTTCCCATGTACATTACTGGAAATCTTGGGCATGAGTCCGACAAGCCGGGCGATGATACTTTGACGATTGCGGGACCCGAAGCCGAATTAGTCAGCAGTCCAGCAGTGAATGGTACTCTTACGATTGTGTTGTGAATGGTTAAGTTGAATCATGTGATTAAGTTTTTGTAATATAGAAATTTAACGCGGCCGTGTGCATCCTAGTTGAGAGTAAGAAAGTAAGAATATTTATATTGGTTCTCGAGTTCTCGACTATAATTTTATAAGTGAATATGTTTATTGCCCAAATAAAATATGTTTGAATAAATGCAATATAATACTGTAATATGCTCGTTTTCAATCTATCTGCTCATTCAATTAACGCTCCCTTTCAATTGTCGCCAAAATCTCCGTGGTATTGGCGAACAACCCCATTCCTCGGACCCAATTGCAATGACTTGGTGGGATGGTCAGGCATCCGGGCTGCTGAACTCCTGGCTCGGCTGGGATTTCCTTAGGAATTGAAATGCTATAAGTATGAATCAACAATTTTCTGGGGCTCAGCCCAAGACTGACTTGTTGGTTCGGTTGGACTGGGTTGCAGATTTGAATAGCATGGAAATCTTCATCAGAGATTGCGATTAACTCATTGAACTTCCAAATTCGCAGAGTTCCATGTACCCTTGAATGATTTTAAAGACTTGGAATTCTGCAATGGCTGGCTCCCGACGACGAAAACATCACGATCGCGCTCGTGAAAATGTGGTAGACGTTGATTAGTAAAATTCTTATGGCTATAATTCAAATCATTCTCTAAGACTCTTGCTTCACTATTTCTTTTCATATTCCCAGCCAAGCGCCAGCCCTGGAGCCCAAGGCTTCGTATTTTCAAATTCCCCAGTCATCTCAACCAATTTCACGGAGTCGACTTCAGCGCTGGCACCGTCAGGCGTTGCCGCTCCCATTCATCCGATAGCTACTGCTGCACTGACAATATTGCCACAGGGACAGACCGTCGCCGCCTTCCTATCTGGGCCGCAAGCTACTACACCGGATCCATCCCAACTCCCACAAATGATTGTGCAGGTGGGAGCAATCACGTATACGCCTCCACCAACTGTCACAACGCCATCAGGACTTAAATCGGTCTCCATACTTCGTCCAGCTCCTGGACCCTGGTTCAGCTTCTACATCGAGCCCAGTTCGTACTCTTTTTCATACGTCTCAGGTAACTTGGGCACTTATGTCTCATAAATTCATTGGACATTACATTCAAGATTACCTTCTGTTTCATTATACCGATGTTTGGTCATCAATTTTGATACAGAT
Organism: Mesaphorura yosii; assembly: GCA_009869945.1. NCBI lineage: Eukaryota > Metazoa > Arthropoda > Collembola > Poduromorpha > Tullbergiidae > Mesaphorura > Mesaphorura yosii. The sequence continues at coordinate 22,888 of WIXG01000562.1, forward strand.
GCGGATTCTTACTCGGGTCCCGAGTCAAATCATGTGTACTACGTTCCCGTGCCACCAAAACCAAATCAGGAAACCAGTCTACCACCACCACGTATCATGATGAACCAGGAATCAATTCCTGTGTCATTGTTCCACAGCTTTCCTCACCTTCCCGCCTCGGTACTGTGGTGCGCTGACCGTCAATACATCTATAATTCTTTTAATTATTTGCTAAATCTCTTAATTCATGTGCGCACAGCCTGAACTACTGGCAAGATACGAACGAGCCAGGCACAAATTGACTGAGTCAATTAAAAACGATCAACTGAAGCAACGTGCAGAGGAAGAAAACAGATCAAACTTATCACACAAATCCGGAGTACGAAGTTACGAGACGCCAAACGCCGAAGCGTATGAACGCATTGTCGAGAATCACGTTGCCAGACTGCAGGAGCACTTCAGAGCTAAATTGTGGCAAACGTGTACCCAGGAAGCAACAAATGCACTGCTCACAGGCGGAGATAGAAGTGGAAAACCTCAATTTGTACTCTGTGGTCTGGAAAAGCTTGCGATTGTCGACCCGGACGCAAGGCAAAGAGTTTTGAGACATCGAAGTCTCGTCAGCTCAATGGTGGGAATGAGAAATGACAGTGCAATGAGACCGACCGATATCTTTGATGAATTTCCATTTCAGGATGAAAGAATGGTTCGTGATGCCAAGGTGCTGATGGGTCAAGAATTCCGGCCAAACGAGACGAGACTTCGAAGAAAGACGAGCTGGGCCCAATTAGACAAGTCTGTACTGAAAGAATTGCTAGAGAAGCGTGCCAAATCCGAAACGCAGTCTCAAAGCGCCACGCCCGCGACAGGTTCGCCCGACTCCGAGCACACGACAGACACAAGTCGAAATCGGTTCAAAGCAGGCGTAATTCTTAACAGCGGCATTTACTATTGTAAACCATCGCTCTCTCAACTTGATGAACTAACTGATCAAAACACTGGCAGCTGTAGGGTTCGAAACTTTGAAGTAGGGCACCAAATTTATGGGAAAATTGTGTTTTCTGATGAAATCAACGTGGTCGGGCTTCACTTGGATAAGATTGGTACGCGTTTAGCTATTCCTACCTCACCATGCCCGTTTACTCATTTGGTTTTGGACTAATTTAAACTCGCCTCATCGCAGTGAAATTTAGCCTTGGCAAAGTCCAGCTTTATTGCGGAGACCAAAGCCTGCCGCCATTTGGACGAGAACTGCATCGTCCGTTTATCGCCACTTTGTACAACATTTACCCTCATCTGAAGAACTGTCAGAGAGACGAGCCGCCCGGAGCTGGAGGCAGGCTACTCAAGCAGGAGAGTATGAAAGCGGCAGAAATGATTGAAAAGTACAAACGTGTGCTGCAACAATCATGCGCCAGATTTGGTGGCGAATTTCTTGGCTACGATTACAACACGGCAACCTGGACATTTAAGATTCTGCGACTGGACTCGAACTGAAGGGAAGGTGAGTGCGTGTGTTTTTGACCGAAGAATTCCATTTGTTCTGCTCAATTTTTTCTGTTTGTCAACAGTTCAGATGAATTGAATGTAAGCCAGTCGCCCAAGCTCAAGCAAGCACTGCAGAGTAATGCGAAAGGAACGCAAATTGTTAAAAATCGAAGGTCAAGCCAGGGCGGACTCTGGTTTTTTGCAATGGCATCATAATCATAATCATATGAGGAAGGCTATCCTCTAATAAATTTACTCTAGCGTATGATTCGCTCTTCGCTGTGCACATATTTCAATTTACGAGAGCATGACAGGACAAGGCAACCGTTCATCCTTTTCTGTTGATTAATTTGCAACGTGTACATCTTTGCTCGCCGCTCACTGGGCGAGCTTGCTTACCCCTTGTGTGGTGGTGTGATTTGTGATTATTTGCGAATTGCGAATCTGCAGGCTGGCGAATAATTTATTCACGTTGTGCTACGCTGTTGTAAGTGGAAATAAGATTTATGAATGCCACACCACAGGACGAGTGATGTTTTGATGAGGTGCACAGAAATTAATGTCGTAATTAAATTGTAAATCGTACATTTGCATTTCATTAGAAACATCGCCATCGCGGCCAGCGCCGTTGCGTACGAAATAAAGCATGGAAGACACGGAATTGCTGTATTCTTATTATTTACTATTGACAAGTTTCTCGAAACGAATGTCAGCGTGTGTTAATAGCGGAATGAAATGTTAACAGGCACAAACGCAGAATCGAACCCGCCTTCATGAGTGCTCTGCGTTGTCACTGCCTCTATGCGCTCATGATTTCATGATCCATAGCCAAATTTGAGGTTAGCGTTTAGGCTCATGTCTCATCGTTATCATTATCTTGGTCGTCATATTGCATACGTGCAAGAAAATCGTTTTCCTATGCCAGGTCGAAGTGAGTCTTGCCTTTGTATTGGTTGTGCATTCGCATGCATTCGAGGACGACGACGAAGACTCCAAAAATAATGCACCGAGTCAAAGTGAATGGAAGCACGTGCGAGTGCTGAGTGCAAGATTCCAACTGTGAAGCCATTTCTCTGGAATGACTGAACGAAATTCTTGGCTTTGGCTGTAGCATTTGTGTCCGTTTGAAGTTTTAATGGAAATACAATAACAATTCACAAGACAGGCGATGGCACAGGCACATTCGCATTCACGAACTCAGCAAGTCACCAGTCAGTCACCAGCCCAGGCTTTAATAATAACATTCCTTTTGTTTCCCATCAAAAGATCAATTAAATTGAATTGGCCATAGCCAGCCGAAGCGCAGTGTTCTTGAGACAGACCAATTTTTACGAAATCACAATTCAAAAATAGAAATACAGGCTTCGCATCTGAATTCCGACTCTCGTATCGCGTAATCTCGTAGCGAATCGAATGCACGCACTCGCAAAGCGTCCTGCGACGGTAGACCGTCTTTTGGCTTTGACTTGGACTATGCTGACTGTGTCATTTCCTTTTCATTTTCTTGTGTCGGGTACATTTTTCAGAGCTTTCTGATGTCATTCATCTGTTGAGATTAAAACACCGTCAGTCTATCATATACTAACGATGCACGACAGTTTGTCTCCAATGCTCACCTTTTACATCACCATCACCTCACCGAGTCATGCCCTTGGAATTAAATCGAGCTGATCCGACGCAAAAGCATGCATGGTCATATCAAAAGGCAAGGCAATGCGGTTTGTGTCTTGTCTCCTCTGCCGTGTCAACTCAAATCGCATTTCGCATCTCATTCGAATTACGAATGTCATCTCTGGCATGGCCGGTTGCGTATGAATAAGAAAGATGAATATTTACACACAATGGTGTCATCAGAATTCATTACTATCAAAACAGAGAGTCCATCACTAAAAGCATTATGACACTGACATGGCCGGAGATTTATGTCCCCCATTACGGGTTGGAGATTAAATGGCGTGGTATGACGTACAGTGTCGTGCAACAACGCAAAAATTGGATTACTGCAGCAAAATCCAGCAATTTAAATTCAACCTTGCCAGTCACAGTCGCAAGAAAAGTGAAATTGCAAATTCAGGAGTCAAAAGAGCTGAATACTGAATAGTTGAGTTGTTATCAACATCGAATCTCGGTGCGGTGGCTTTACTTCTGCATGTTCAGAAGCTCGTAATCACATATCGCAAATCGTTAGCAGCAGCAGCGAATTGTTACATTCCACACTCAAGTAGGTCATGTATTATTTTTATCTCTTCTCCCAACCAAAAGCACAAGAATCAGGCAAGACAGGGCACAATACATCATCATAGTCCATCGTCTTATTCGTCTTGTCTTGGCGAATCACTGGATACAAGCTCTAATAACTCTTGTTTTTCTGCCACTGCCTCTGTTCTGATCTGCTGACGTTGTTTATATCAAATTCGTTTACTTTACTTTACTTCATCTTTAAATAAGATCAATACAGAATACACTCAGTGTCGTGAATCGTATCTGACATGGCATCTTGGTGCACTGCACTTTGTTCGTGGTCTCATCGTCCAACGTGATCATGATCATCGCGTGGCATAGCATAGCGTGCTAAAGCTCTATTCACCATTCACGTTCGCATAATGCATGTGTGGGATTTATCAGCACTAGGAAGCAATTTAGTAATGCGACGACGACTCGCATTCTCTACAGAAAGTTTCGGCCTCTGAGCTCTTGGCTGCTGGTGAATTAGCGAAAAAAATCCAGCTGAAGCTTGGGAAGCGCGTGGTTAAGATGTAAAGAACGAAAAGAACTGGCATCCTAACAAGAATAAGTGGAATGTTATGGGCTCAATGATATAAACCTCACACTACTGCTCACGACGACCGACCGAATTCCTTCTTTTGTATGTTTTCCATCAGGAGCATAAACATCACATCAACAAGTTTGCATTTGCAGGCAGTCGGTCGCAGTCTCAAAACAGAGTTTGACTTGGCTTGGCGTGGTCTGGCAGTTTGGCTGCCTTCTCTGGATTGAATTCCACTTTGCCTCTTTCCAGGAACTGGCTCAGAAACCTGCTGCGGAGTGCAGCATACCTGTTTGCCCGTTTTTACTTTTTACGAGGGTGCGAGTGCGTAGGAGTTTGCTTTTATCCAGGCCAAATCATAACCCTCATTTCATTACACAACAACAACAACGAGTAACGGCAACAATGGTTTGCTAAATTGGATACTTCTACCTGCTACAATGCAGTAGTACAATTCACAGCAACGACTTTTCAAACGCTCTGACTCATAGCTTTGGGGCATAGTGCGAAAGTCTTCATAAGCAGCAGCCAGCAGTGGCATTAATGAAAAGATCGGTTGTAAAACTGTAACGAAACTTGTAACAATTACGAGACAACAGTGCACAGAAGTTGCTAATACATACAAGTGTTAAGTGTTAACAGCACTTTCATTGCATTACGTTACGATACGCTACAGATTAAAAAGTGTTTGAGTAGCGTGGCCAGAACATAAATCTTGTACACTTGCGACTTGCTTTGTTGCTTTGTACTTATTTGGGTTGATCTGGCCTGTGGCCGTGAATTGCGAACCAGCAGCGCAGCGCAGAGCATGAAAGTGAAGAACTGAAAGCAAGGTGAATTGATGAATCCTATTATTGGACAGCCCATACAATAATACTTAACACAGTGCACAAAGGTGTAGGGTATTATTAAGACAGCTCATCAATTTTTGTTTTGCTTGCGCTGAACACTGGTCGTTTGTTGTGTCTGTGTCATCATCGAAATACTCGCAGCAGTGCCGCCGTCACATTCATTTTCGTACGCGAATTGCGCGCAGCACAATAATTGTATTAGTAAGTTGGTTCTAACTTGTCCAGTAGCATTAGCGAATTAGCATCCTTATTATTGAGTTGGCTCTCAGCGTTACAACATATCACACGCTTGCTCCAAGCCTTCTTGAAGTGCCTGACTCAAAGTGATTTGAAGTGGCAGTGAGTCTTCTCTTCTTTGCCTCGCAGTGACAAGGCAAGAAGCAGTCCACAATTACTACTTGGGCTGGTGTTTTTCGCACATTTGCAAATTATCACCTGGAAAGTGGTTCAAGTGCCGAATTTCCGTATTTTGGTGTTCAAACTCGACGTTTTCAAGTGTCTTAGTCAAATTCTTGCCAGAATGAAGTCATTTCTAAGCTTCGGTAAGTTTTTCAAGCAGCGACTTTGCGTGCGAGCTGGATTTATGTCAATTGTTCGTGACTTCGTGTTTGGGTAACAATTTAAACGAATATGCTTTCTATATGCACAGGTATTCTTTCCTTTCTCTTCGTGTACCTTTGCATCTTGGAATCTACTCACGCGGTCACCACAGCAGAACTTGACCTTTACCGGAGAGTAAAGCCCGTGCTGTCCCTCGCCGATGTCTACGCAGACGCAGCGAAGTTCACCGTGGACGTCCAGAACCCGGTCGGAGGTCGATTCATCAAATGCGGTGATCTTGGAACTCACGTAGTGCAGCTCGCCCCGCCGTCTAATCCATCGAATTACTCGTTTGCGTACAACGTTAATCAGAGAGCTGATGGTAAGCCGAGGTTTTGTTTTTATGAAAGTTAATTAATTATTCAGAGCGTTGCATGCCAGATGGTGCCATTTGATTGGCCTTGGTGCAGCAAGTCGTTTTGCCGTGACTCATAATTCCATGCTAAGATGAAACAAAAGACAATTAAGATAGTCTGACAGTTTCTGGTTTGTCGCGCTGGTTTTGCCTTGATACGACTATTCGACCAGTATGCTAGAAATGCAACAGAAGTGGGTTTCAGTTCTAAGGTCTATAGCAATTAAAATTATGCTGCACTCGATTCAATACGTGAAACACGAGCATTTTCCTCGAAAACTGTCGTCGTCCGTCTATCTGCTTCCTAGAAAGAATTGTTATTTGTTACTTATTAACGTGTTGAGACTGCTACTTAGCATTGGCGAATTCCTATTGCAAGCGAAAAAAGTGCAAATGCATCCCTTGTTTCTATTTGCAGGTTTTATTGTTGGCAACTTGGCTCCAAACACGGATTACATCGTTCGGGTCGCGTGCCGATTCAACAACGAAGGGTCTCCCGGTTCCTGGAGCGAGCCGACGCCTATTCGTACTCGGGAGTGGATAAATAAGGGCGACGGAGGGGGCAGCGGCCACCACCACCACTACGACCGCGATCACCAGCAGGATGGCGGCGGCAGGAACAACTTTGGTGGCCAAGAAGCACGAAGCAATCAAAGTCCAAGTACTACAACCTATTATTCTCTGTTTATAGTTAACCACATGATACTCTTCTTACTCATTCACGTACTCTTAGCGTCGACAAATTTTTATTAGTTATCTTACTAACCGAAGATGCTGTTTTATTTTAAATGTACGATACGAGTTCAAATGATACAACAGGCATTAGCGTAGCATGATAAAGCAGATGTCTGTTTCAGTGTTTTAGAAACTCTTGCAAATTGCAATTATTTGTTCCATGGATGCTTGCCTTATAACATTTGACCCCACTCGGACGAATATTTAAAATTGCATTGCAATAAATACTCTCTCTGAAAATGGGGCGCAGAGCACTGACACTCTTCTTATCAGACCTCATTTTTATGGAAAAGTTCGCGACCCTGCATTATAGGTGTTCATGTTTCGCTCTACTAACACGTGTGGCAGTTGTTGATATCCACAAAAGGCAAAATACCAATTATTTTAATGGTTTGATGGGCAACCAATAGAACACAGTCACAGCGGCGAGATCGGCCTAGATTTGCCGATTCCAAGCATGCTGCGGGATGAGAGCGAGTCAGGCCTCGCAAGTGCGAGCTCGAATTCTGGAAATTCCAGCTCCAGCGATGACTCACACGTGCAAGGACATTTTTACGGCGTGCTAGGCGAATGGGCCAACCTGACCTGCAGCTCTGGCTTGCTAAATCTGCCGCTGAGCTTCGAGTGGATTCATCTGATGCCAAGCAGTCTTGAAAACGTCACGGTGAAGGAGCGGTTTGGAGTGCACATCCTGCAGGAAGAAAATGTCTCGACCCTAACGGTAAAAGAAAAGACTACAATTAGTGTCGTATATTTGATTCTAGCAAACTTGGTCATTCCGTCATTCAGATGATCGTGAAAACAGAAGACATGTATGGCCAATACATTTGTGAATCGACCGAGACGTCCACGGGTCAGAAGGAACAACAGCACCTTGTGCTACTTAAAGGAAGACGACCGCCGCGAATTCATTTGATCCCGGAATTTATATTAATGACCACCGCATCCTTCAGAGTGGAGCCGATTGAGGACGTGCATCAGGCGAGCGCGGGCGCCAACTTTTCCGACGCAGAACTGATTGAAAAGCACGGAGCCGAACTCCCATTTGCGGGATACCTTGTCTGGATAAAGCCAGCATGCCATTTGCTCGGAGAATGGATTCCAGGAAACGTAACGGAACTGGAGAACGGTTCGTGCATTAAAAACTCGCATTTATATTAATCTCGACTCGGCTTTGCTTTACGTGCCAAATGCCTTGATGTGTTTTGCTTATCAATTAAAGGTTTCCGGCTAAACAACCTTCACCCAAATGAAGGGTATTACGTCAAAGCCGCGCAACGAAACACAGGCGCCATCGGAGATTTCGGTGAATACTGGAAAATTCGGACGTCGAGTGCAACTCTTCTGAAATCAAGCGATGCAGTTCCAATTCGTGCCTGTATTTTTGTTGGCAAGCTCACACTCGTCATTGCTCTATTGTCCTCGTGGGTGCCACACCAGTTGGGATTTATTTTTAAAATATGAATCTGGTAGCGCAAAATACTTTCTCATGAAACTGACGGACTGAAACGAATGGGTGTGCCAAATCCTAGTTCGTGGCGAATGCTGCGAAGCAAATGCAGTAGCGTTCAGCAAAATTCATATTTGCGTGTCGCAACATAAACATAAGCACAACTGATTTGATTTGTAAATGTGTTTTTATTTTATACGACCAGAATACAGAGATCAAGAATGCTAAGATTTTCTAATACTACTTTTGCATGCTGTCACTAAATTAGTAAGGATCAATGGATCGATTTACTTGCAAGAATGCAATGGAATGTGAGTAGAATGTTTCCAATGTGGAAGTTTCGTAGAACAAGGTAACAACAACAGAGTCGTAATTATTCTCAAATTACCGGCATGACATTGAACGACAATTTTGCCCGTGCTCACACGCCATATCGATTTTCCGAACCGTCCGCCAGCAGCAAACTCACATTACGAGAGCCAGTCCACACAAGACGCGGTGGGCGAAGAGTGTTGCGAAGAACAGCGTCTGCAAGCGGAACTGTCGTGATTGTTTTGACACACCGAGTCTGTGCTTGTCCAAGCCCAAACATTCCAGATGACGATTGCTATACAAAGATTAAAAGGATTAGAACAGGCGGTGGTGGTTAGAATTGAAAAGCATGGAAATGTCGAATTAAATATCTGTTATCGTTTATCCTAACCGAGGAAAGCAAAATAGACACACCTGCCAAAAACTCATCTTGTTTTCAGTTGCGGTGTACGATGCCAAGTATTTTCCGTCAGGACTAAATGCACAACCTGTGACTTGGCTGTTGTGGGCCGCAATTGACTGTGACTTATTACTTCTTAATTCATAAATTGCCAAGTTCCCGGCCTTCGATCCAACGGCAATTCGTCTTGTAGCACCGCAATGACTCACTTGACTAAATCTGCACAAAGCTGGAAATACATCCGACAATGGACGCGTTTTTAAATGGCCGTGATCCACGCAGTGCAGCACGATATCCATGACCTGACAACAAACCATCAGAAATCGTGAGACAAAGGAACAAGCTTATGATCAAATTATAGCAACTTGCCTCAACGATTAAATCGGTAATTTCGCTCTGCATCTTTTCAATGAGGAGCTCGATAATACGCAGAATTTCTGGTTTACTTCGATTCAGGATATTTGTCGCAAGATTGATCTGAATCGCTTGCGCGTTCTGTTGCAGAGTGTTGTAACGTGCCACTTCTCTTGCCATTGTCGTAATGAAGGCTGGTGGTCTGGCCGTGGCTATTAAGGTCAGAGCGTGTCGAGCTGTTCTGCACGCGTCGGCGGAAGGCGTCAATGGAAGTCCGAACGCCATACTGAAGCACAGAAAAGATTGTATGAATTTTCCTGTAATGAGTATCAAATGGAAGCCAGAAAGGACACGACGTATTTACCTGGGAGCCAAATGATCAGCTTCACAACACAATTCAAGCAATGCCAGCAACACTTTAGAAACATCCAGGAATGGCTCCCAAACTGTGAAACCTCTGCCGATCAGATCGATTGCAGCACGACGGAGGCTTGAGTAGTTTTTGCCACCAGCAGGATTCAGCAGCAAATAAGTCAGAGACTTGCCTATGAAATGAGCGGAATAAGTAACAATTTCTTAGCTGAGAAGTGTAAGATTTTCTTACTTGTTAATCTCGCTAGATTGGAGTTTCCAATGCTAAATCCCTCGACACCTCTCTTTGCCTCTTTCCCACCACCTGTAAGTTCCTCTCCAAACTCAGCTCCAAGTACACCCAAAAGAATGATCGCAGTAGCTTGCTTTCGCTTGTATTCACTCGGACTGGGCTTCATACTTGGTTCGTGCTCTTCCTCTTCCTCCTCCTCTTCTTCTTCACGGTTGGGAGGTGAAGATGCATTTGATGCAGCCTGAGGATGGTGGTTGCTGCCAGTGGGAGTTGCAATGCTATTGGAAGCAGTCGTTGGCGTGCCAGAAATTTGATTTGCAGGATTTAAGGCTTGCGCGTACGGATCTTGGTTAGGAATGTATGATGCCCAAGTCTCGACCAATTTCTTTCGTCCCTCGGCACCAATTCTCGAAAGCTCGGCAAGCAATAACGCTTGCGCAGCATCCCGAATCTCGACGCAGCGATCTTGCCATCTCACCGCAAGAGTCTCCACAAGTGGTTCCTTGAAATTTTGCGCAGCAAGAGCTCCAATTTTTTCATGTAGCATAACGCAATGTAGAGTTGCAACCAAACTCCATCCATGTTTTGATGCTGCTTGTTGTGAAATGTATGCATCATCTGATGAACCGGGCGCCGACTGAGACTGGCGTGTGGATGGCCTGGAATTAATTAACTTGGCATTTAACTTGCTGTACCTGAAACGTGATCCTTAGATTTTCACTTTAAATTACCTATTTGCTCGACGTAGACGCTCCTGTTCTGGGATAAACGTAGCATTTTGCATAGACATTAATGTATTGGCCAACGCGACAATAGTGAGTAAGTGATTCGTTGTTAAAGAGTGTGAGATTTCCCAATGCAGCTTGGAAGTGAAGGTCTTGACACGCTGTGATAGCTTTTCATGACCAACGGCATTCGGAACTGCTTTGGCTGCTGGGGTTGGAGGTCTCCAAGTTGGCGACATAAGTGACATGTAACCGGAGCGGGACAGCTGCCCGAATGTGACAGGGACCAGGGGCTTCAGTAATCCGAGCCTGCTTTCTGATATCTGGTCAAGTTCGACATCAAGACCCCAGCCAAGAAGAAGTGAAAGGAGAAGTTGTGCAATCTCCATCGGAATAGTTGACTCGAATAGCATACTGCGGTTTTTCCTGGTCGCCGACATCCCATCGACTAAACTCAAACTTGCTGTGGAATCTGGTTGCAAATAAAGCAAACATGTACTACTCCAAACGTGAAGGACACTTAATCAAGAGAGTTTTGTGATGAAGACTTACTTCTTCGGCTTGCACTTTCCCTTTCTTGCTTCACCAATAATGCGGATTCAGCCTTAGCTTGAATTTTCTCAGCACCTTCTTTCACCTTCGCAAGAAGACCTGTGAATGGACGAAGTATATTTACGTTTTACTGTTGTGCTAGTCGCGTGAAATTTTCGTCTTTACCGTGTTTATCTTTATCCTTAAGACTGCGTTCTAAGTCTCCCGCTTTGTCCTTTACTTTTCCAAAGAAATCGGCGATCTTCTTTTGCGCGTCCTACAGTCACAGATAAATAAAAGTATCAGGCAAATTTTTGACACAATACAAAAGTGAGTTGCAGTGAATGAGTTCTTACCGGTGATGCCGAGTGAGTCAACGTTAGAACCTTGCAGAATTCTGACTGCCCGATCAAACCTTGTGCCTCTAAAGTATTCGGAGAAAGTGCACCGTATTCATCGGTAAGCAGTTGCACAATGAGGGCTTCAATATCGAAAAAGAGAACGTGAGATTCCGAGTCGGCTTCGTGTGTCCTCAAGCCCTGGACAATGAGAGGTGGGAGCCTTTGCCGAGCGTGATCCAACGGATCAATTGGGTAGTTAGACTGTGGTCCTTGAAGGTGATGCAAGCCCCGCTGTAGTTTCGAAAATAATTAACAGTGAAGCGCAGTTCCGATTAAATCATTCTAAATTATAGAGTTCGTACTTGAGCAGCATGTCGAATCGCGGCCAAATTTTTGGACTTCAAGCCTCTGAAGAAATGCACAGCAGGGTTGACCAATCCTACTTCTGATGACTGCAATGCATTTTCGTCACAAGCTGACAGAACATCTTCTGCCGCCATTCCGTGCAGCACACGATCAAGGTTGCCAGTCTCCATTTGCCATATGTAAACAGTGCCATCAGAACAACCAACAATTAGGAAGTCGTCTAAAGGACGCCACTTAATACAGGAGATTGGAAAGAGATGTCGGGATGCCAGAAGAACACTTTTCTTTTCCCGAAGTGAGAGTAACGCTGCAGAATGGTCACTTGCGACACTGCATATAGTTTGTTGCAATCGTGGCTGCAATAAAGCATACGGATTACAACCCAATTTTTTTCAGGAGTAATGATATCGGCCATATCGATAGCCATCGCTTACCGAGCATTCATTAGGTGGGATGAGAATTTGAGTTATTTCACCTGCTTGTACGCAAAACCGATGCAACAGATCGCATTTCACAATGTCCCAAAGAATGATTGAAAAATCCCTTCCTCCACTGACTAAATATGCGGCGTCGTACCGTGGGTGATTCCCGTGTGGGTACACAAGACAGTTTACTCGCCCTTTGTGTCCAAGCAGTAAATGATGCAATGGCCAATCTGTAAGTCAGAATCAGGCCGTACTAAGATGTAATCGACGGTCATCTGCCATTAAAGCTGAGGCTAGAAACTCTTCTAACCTTCATACTGTTGGTGTCTTCCGTGAAGCAAATGGAGCATGACTGTGTGAGTGGCCGGCACGACAACAATTGACCCGTCTTCCCTTCCACACACAAGCCGACTTTGTTGGGCCAAATATATGCTACACGTCAGGGCAGGCCCACGGCACTCGTCCGTATCCTGAAAAGAAATTCAAATTAACTACTCTATTTCACCATATTCACCAATTCCTTCATTTATCCATGCACGCACAAATTGATCAAGTATTCCTGGTGGAGATGGTTGCAGCATATCCCAAGCTGATTGTAGGCTTGAAGATGATAAAGACGGCACTTCTGTGAACGAAACACATTCATAATAAGTGCGAGTTTAATTTTGAAGCTTTATGGATTTAAGAAAGCTGGCCAACAAATGAGTTACCTGGAGGCTTCGTAAATTCTTCTTGCTTCAACATTGCCAGCTGATTGTTGGTCATCTCAGGAATCGCCCATGTTGTGATCCTACCTTCGTGATCACTTCGGATCAACACTTTACGATTATTGTAACTGGCGAAATGCATTGATGGTGGTGATACCAACGCCTGCAGTGTAAAAGCCATTGTGATTAAAGTTTCAGTAAAACGTAGGAACAAATATCAATTAACCTTGAGTGATGTTCCCAAAGAACAGTACATGAATGCTGTTTCTTCTTTGTTCTTAGGAGTTTTATGAAATTCCTTATTTTCCACAATGCAACTAGAACGTATACGCATACTCAAGTGACAAGTCAAAGATTTCGAAAAAAAATCCTGCTTAATAAGAGGCCTTACTGATTTGGCAGCCGAAATAAATAGCTTTTTCCACTAGTAGTCCAACAAATTACACGGTCTGTACTTAGAAACTGGCCGCCCAACCACCTTTCACCCTTTGGTGGGGGCATTTCGGTGAGTACAGAAAAATCACCAGCATCGTATATCTGTAAGGCATGAAGAGTTGATTTGATATTAACCTATTATAATGTGGCTTATTCCGAGAAGACATCATTACTCACCTGCCAGTGATGACTAGACACAATCAGTACTGTACGATTGTTATATTTGCAACAGATAAGACACGACGCAGTTCTAATTCTAATTTGCTTAGACTCGTTTTCGTAGAGCGGTTCACGTGACTTAAATTCTGACTCGTTTATTGTCCAGACTTTCACAGTGCCATTTATGGTCAGCGCCAAAATAACATCATCTGAAATTATAAAGCACACATAGTGACCTCAGAGCCCCTGAATACAATCGTAGATGCTTCCTTATAGAATGTAAGTCCGTACCTAATTTTTTATTAGGTCGAAGTACGTGGAGTGTGCTCACCCAGTCAGGCGTTACATGTGAACTTAATGTAATAACCAGTTCTAAGGTAATGGGATTCACGATTTGCACATCAGGGTAATATCCAGTACAAAAGAGATGAGGCGATGGCGTGAATGCTGGAGTATAACACTAAATGTCCAATAATTCCATATCATTCATTAAAATACGCTTCACTGCATGTATATAATTATATTGTAATTACTTACGTGCATGTATGTGTGTGCCGATGGGATTCGAGTGCTCTCCAGACATCGGCCATCAATTGCGTCCCAATTGCATAGTTCTCTGTCAAACACGAAAATCTACTTATACCTCATGCTTCATGACAATGAGTTCCAATGTTCCAAATGCTTACCCGTTCTCACTGGCACTAACAATCAGGTCAAATTTTTCTCCAGGCAGATGAGCATAAGCTAGTGCTGAAATTGGGCCTGAATGTCCGATAAGGAAGCACCGTGGCATTGCCTAAACGCAATTCATATTCGTAAAATTAAATACAAAATGCTAGAGCATTATAACTAAAGCCCCGTAAATCGGAATGATGGTGCTGATTACCTCCATATTTTCTCCCTCCACATCCCAAATGCAAATATGTCCGTCCTGACAGCCTGTTAATTAGGAGAGCACTTTTAGAGTAACCAGAATAAGATACTAAATTCAGAATAATTAGCTTACCCGTGACGATAGAGGACAAATCCTTCTTGACTGCCATCGACTTGATGGAATGTGTTGGGGCTTCCTTTCCCCAAAGCACAATTGGAATTACGAGACTTGAATTACTTGCCATTATGTCAAGGGAAAATTTTGAAATTTAATGAGTCAGGAAATGTTGAAGAAAGTTGGATAAATGCTAAAAGAGGAGATTAAGAAAGAATCGTTATGATCTGAGTAAGATTAACGGAGAAATTGTATAAAACCGACTTCAAAAACTCGTGAAGACGTTACATTGTAAAAGTTTATGCTAACTTTACTTGTTAACCTACTAAGCAAGCAGAATCAACAATAACAGTTAAATAAGATGTTTACGCCTTCATTGTAATAAGGATGTGCTATTCCACTACCGACTTGAGTGTATATACAGAAGTAAAGTACAATGCAGTGGAAGGCTGAAACTCTGTACAAAGTTGTACGTATGCTTTACCAGTCCCACGGAGCCAAATTGATCAGATGATTCGTAGAACTTTACTACACATGTGCGCGAGAATTCTGCATGCTGCATAACCCATCCCAACGCAAAACTGGTAATTTCCACTTGTCCAGCGCCCAAGTTCGTCCATAATAATAATGCCGAATGAAATTGCACATGCACCAAGAATGAATGATCTTTACTCCATGCGTGTTCCACTGAAAATTACTCCCGTTGCATGGGAATTCAGGGAAAGCGTGGAAAAAGAGTGAAAATAAAGCGTTTGCTAAGCCATGACGTATGAAATTCACGAGTTCTTTCTTTAGTTCCATGCCAAAGCATAATAAAATCTCTGGCTAAAGAGTCTCAGAGTGTTCGATAACATTTGTAATCGAATTGTTGTTCGTAATTATGAGAAATATCTCAAATTCATTTTTGCAAGTATTGAAAGCATTTTGCACTTGACATCTCAAGCCTGAATTGGAACTCGCAGAAAATTGAGTCTATGAATAACACTTTTGCTTGGCTTTGCATTAAGTCGCAAATTCTGAGTAGACAAATGGACTGATAGGAATTATCGCATGATTATGCGAACTCGACAGCCTTAAAGAGGTTGTGCATGCCAGGTCGGATGCCCAAACCACCGACTCTAGCGACCAGGTTTCTTATGGTAGAATTATCTTTTGATTTTAGATTGTGTAGGCCGATCTTGGCTGTACTGCAATGCCAAGCCGACCCGTGGACGAGCGGAAGCAAGCTTCACGACCTCATCCCAGTTCCA
>WIXG01000563.1:0-38421 GCA_009869945.1 Mesaphorura yosii
TCCTTCGTTTGAACTTTGGAATTCTGAAATCGAGTTTGTGATTGTGACTGTGATCGTGACCTCGAAGGGGAGCATAACTTTGAACCTAAAAATGTCCTCTGGCGTGGCCAGTCAGGCACACTCGTAAAGTTAACTTTCTCAAGATGCAATAAATTAGTGTTGATTATCTCAGCCTTCTCTGCCGAAGTTTTTCGCCTTGGAATGAAAGTTCATATGCCCTGACACATTAAATCGCAATCAAGAATCGATATCTCATTTCGCATTGCGCAAATGAGATTTTGAGGATGCAACAAGTTAATTTCATGCATCGCGATTCAGCGCAGTGCGTGAAAAAAGAAAACGTGCATTGAGTCAAAGGCCAGCATTGATTGTAGATTGCGATCATGCCCTTCGCGACGATCCTGGCGACGATCTGTCATCGATTCAAGATCCTGCCAAAGCCAAACCCTGGCAAACCGCGGCGGCCGGTGATAGATTACGCTCCGACGGTTGTGCTGCAGCCCAAACCGTACGAGTACGTGCTGGAGCCGCGCCACAAGTAGAATTTGGACACTAGGCGCTAATTGTGCCAACTCGCAAAGCTCAGCAGTAAAACCAAGCCTTAATTCGTAATTAAAAGATAAGGAGTATTTCAGGCAGCGTCGCTTCATAAAGCGGCAGAGATCACATATCAAAACCAGCCTGATCAGCACAGATCTCTGGCCTGCACGCTCGCATCTTCCTGCAAGAGCTGCCATGCCGTACCATGACAAGTTAATCAACTGCGTCTATTCTTCGCCCTCTTTCTCATCGCCTCCCATGTGGTCTAGTGGCTAGGATAGCTGGCTTTCACCCAGCAGGCCCGGGTTCGATTCCCGGCATGGGAAAATTTTTTGCAGCACAACCCCTTCACACGATTAACGATTTTTGTGCAAGGAATCATGTGCGGGCCGCGCATGCTCAAAGGTGATCTTTATCCATAAATGGGCAAAAGAGGAGACAGAGACAGAAAGAACTCAGACAAAGGCAAAAGGGGCTTTAAGCTTTCAGTCTTCAGTGTTGTCGTCGCTTGAATGATCACAAATTACACGTTAAGAGCTGCTGAGAAGATTGCATTGCATTGCGTTGTGAGTGACGGACAAGGTCAGCTGGCAGTCAACCCTTTTGGAATTCAACATCTGTGTTGCTATCTCTGAACGTGTTAATCTCTCGCCTAGCTGTTCCTTAGTTTGCTTTGTATGTTAATAAATCATGTCATTTAATAAACATGAGGCTGTGGGATTGCGATTGCGAGTGTTTCGAGACAGTTTGGCATTGAGATAATTGATATCAGCATCAGCTCGCTGCTGCAGTTTGGAATATTTGCATAACCACTTTAGTTTACGACTAGACTACGACTGCAACTACGAACGACCAACGACTAAGCTGCTCTGGTGAGTTATTTTTTAATTTACTTTTGTGCCTTGTGACCTTTCATGGCGTAGTAGTATTTTAACAGATGATGTAATCTTTAAATCTTTTACTATTCTATTTACTTGTACGCAGTTAAACGGACAATCGCCTCGCCAGTGTAAGCAGTCACAGTTAAGTAGGTCGAGTTCCAGTTTTGTACACGCCTCGAATCAGGCAGGCAGATGACTTCAAAATAAAATGAGCCAACGAAGCCTGACACCAAGCAGCCCTGGTGGCAGAAGCCCTTCACCGACGCCGTACTACTACGGGAAAGTGTACCGGATCGCGAACGACGTCGATATCGGTGAATTCGTCGACGGAAACCTATGGAAATACCGCAAGAAGGGTTCCCGCTCTCTCTCGCCGTCATTCGACGAATTTGACGAACGTGACGGGGTGATTGTGAAGACTGTCGATGCGAGCGTCCAAGTGGAGATGAGCCCGAACCCGTTCCTTACCAAGACAAAGGCGATCATTTACGAGTTAAATTCGCCACAGAAAACAAAGGCTCACGTTTACGCCGCTGCCGATCGGAATAATAATCAGGAGCCGACTACAACTACGCTCCTGAAGAGCCACAGCAGTAGCAATGGATCCGCAGCGCGTGGTGTCGAAAACGGGAACTACGGCGGCGTGCCAGGCTCGCCAACCTACGCCAGCGCCAGTTTCATGACAAATGTGCATCGCCTCCACTGTAAAGTGTGCAAAACGCCTGAAAAGTGTAGTCAGAACCCAACGATGAGGCTGGCGTGTCCAATACGCCAGTGCTCTGACCCGAAATGCGGGGCTCAGTTCCATGCCTGCTTGCAGGAGCGGCACGCGAAAGGCGGCACCTGCGACGCATCGAAGAATGGAGACGCAGATGCAGTGGATTCGGGGAAGTCTTCAAGCGAAAGCCAAGGCCAGGGCCAAGGCTCTGGCTCAACGACAAAGAAAAAGTCTAAGCCTACGTCTTTGACCTTAGCCGCCTTACCGTCATGGAAAGCTGCTCATTACCAGGCGTACGCAGCCAAGCACGGCGTCAGACTGCCTTGGCCGGTGTTCACCGTAAGCAGGGACGCAGAACCCTCCGCCGAAGGCGGAAAGCGCCTGTACGGAGGCACGTTCTATTCAAACAGGTACAATTTCCTAATCCCAACTGATCCACTGGAAATCATTGAAATGCCCGGGTTTAATTTCTTAGGTTTCGTGCAAGTCGAGAAATCTACCTTTGCGAAATTGGATTCCACGGCCCAGCGGACGCTCCGCATGCAAAATACACCGTTTTCGTCGAGATATTCCAGCCAATGGCGCCTGAGCCCCCGGTGAAGCTGCTGAGCAAATCAAAATCCAAGTCAAAGTACCGACTGCAGATTCCACTGCCTTCCATCCCGGGGCACGTGTACCCCAAAGGGCTGCTGAGGGAGAGGATTTGTAGGCGGAAGTGGAGCGACGTGGAGGCGGCGCGTGGGGAAATATTTTACGTTGACCTTCTCGAAGATGACGTCATAAGGGATATGCCCCCAGTGCAGATTCAAGCTGGAGTTTGGTACCTGATTCAGTTTTGCATTGAGGTAAAAAGCGTCTTCAATTCTCCAATGTGATTTCAATAGCTGGGATTGTTTAATTAAATGAGCGAACGTTAATTTAGGGCGATAAAGAGACGCGGAATTGTTCCCGGACGCTGGAGCACGTCAAAGTGACTCTGGTCGGTGACGGGGACGGAGACGGCGAAAGTGACGGGATTCAATTTTCGTACAACGTGGGCTCAATGCAAATGCCAGAGCTGAGATTCGCCGTGCCCCCTTCGACATCGACCTCCTCAGCTTCGAGGCAGCTTTCTCCGGCTCTTCCGGATGCTCAATCGAAAGTCCAAGCCAGCAAACCCGGCAGCTCTAAGAGTTTTAAGTAACCACACGACGACCAAAGCAACAAATTCCGATACCAAATCAAATCAGGGGGACCAAGAAACCAAAACCAGCAAAATACATACCATTTTTTAAGTACGCGTATTCAATAAGCAGCAAGCCAAGCAATAAGTGGTTTTGCTTGTTCTATTTTACTATTCATTCACCGGTGTGTTTGAGTGATCGATAATAATAACAAAGTATTAATTTCCGTTCCTGTTATCCTGCTTTCCTGCTGGAGGACACGCCCAAGGTCAATGCAAAGTCAATGCAGTGCCAGCGCCGTGTTTGCTTTGTTCTACGTTCGTTCTACTTTTGCTTTGCACCTGTTCAATTCTCATGACTCACGACTCTCGACTCACGAAATAATCGTAATCGCTGTAGCTGCCGGAGAAGTCCGGCCAGAAATCAGGCTATTTACTTACGAACCAGAAAATCCGATCAAATCAGGCTGAAAAAGACACGCACGCATGCTAGCATAATTCATTCTCATTCATTTGGGCTGAATGCCAGTTTTTTTTTCTGTGTTTGTGCATATTTTAGTGGAATCGCTATCGTTGCTTCGTCGAGTAAGCGTGAACGTCAAGTCATTCTCAATTCATTTACCATTCACAGCGAATTCCAGTGGAGTGAATCGGCTCCAAGCTATATAGGCTATGGCAATTTAGGTTTGAAATTTGGCCGCAGGGAAGACAAGTGGGAGTGAAGAAGGCGAAGCAAGACAGCAAAGACAAGAAATCGAATCCTTTCGCTTTTCACAATTCACAATTTTCAGATGATTTTCGGCTCGGTTAATTTATGCAGATTTATGCATGTTGATTGTGCTACTCGCCTGTTTTGTGCTGTAAGTGTCGATTACTGATTAATTACGTGCATTTGTCTGTGTCCGAGCCGATTAATTGCGTATTGTTCGAGTTAATTGCCGTTAAGTTCAGCCGGTACAGCGGGCAATCGAGTCTTTGAAGTGAAGCGAGTGAGTCTTCATTGACGCACGACAAAGTGAGTCATTGTTTCTGGTACTCAGAGTACTCAGAAACGCAACGCAGAAGATTGCAATTGACTCATTTGCCTTTGACTAATCATTAAGTCCTCGCATTACAGGTCAAACTCCTGACTGACCCAGTAAGAAGACAGTCGCAGTCAAGAATCGAATTCTGAAAGCCAGCGGGCCCGCACGCAGCAGTAAATTTCCAGGATGGAGTTAAAATCACTGATTTCTGGGATCGCCTTCGCCGTCGTCGTTCTGCTGGTCAGCCCCGCATTGGGCGCCTCCCGCTCGGAAATCATCAACGCCTGTCACACGAGCAATTCGACCGTCTGCATCGGGTACAACACGCAGGACGCCGACTCCCGCAACGATTGCAGCACGGCGCCGGAGACGTGTTTCTTCGCATTCGCCGCCATCTCGAAGCCCCCCGGCGGCGACGCCGGCTACTTCGTGCAGCTGGTGGGCAAGGGCTCCGGTTGGGTGGGCCTCGGCTTCTCGGACGACGACCGCCAAGTAATGCGGCCAGACAATCTCGCCGTCGTCTGCGTGAACCGGCCCGGCCCCAACAGCCCGCAGGTTCGGATTCTCCGCATTCAGGAGCGGGACACGTCGGGGAAGCAGACGGGGCCGAAAATCCCGTTTACGTTTGATGACTCGGGGCTCGCGGAATCCATCCGCAGTCCGAGCTTGAGCTACTCTGACGGCTGGCTCGTTTGCGAATTCATGCTGAGCGCAAAGCCCAGGCATTCGGAGCGGACGCTGGACCTCGGCGGGGTCGCGTACAAGCTGGCTCTGGCCGGGCACGATGAGAACGGCCTCGACACGGCCCCCGGCGCGAATCAGCCGGTTTACCACCGACGGAGGGCCAGCTCGGCGAAGAAAGTGGACGCATTTCAGCGGGTGAACGGAGCCATGGCGGGCGCGAAAGCGGTGCCCGCATCGGTTCTGATGGGAATCACTCTGCTGGTCGTGGCTGCCTTCGGCAAGCACGTCCTGTAATTCGAATCTCGAATGCAACACCAAGAATACCTGATTAATTCAATTAATTGATTAATTAGCAGGCATGACCAAAATACTTTGAAAAGCGTTTTCAAAATACTTCTTTAAAATACCCAATTTTGCAGTCAAAAATACAATACTTTGAATTTCCAAAATACCAAGTACAAAATACTCTTGGGTCTCAAAATATGTATTTTAAATTACAGTATTTTGAAAATACAAGTATTTTGGCCATCCCTGTTAATTAGTAGTTAGTTTATTTGCTTTTCACTTTCTTCAAACTTGCTTTGCCTTGCACTTGCCTTCACAGGAAAGAATTTCGACTTCACTTCGTATTTGAAGCCTTGCCTTTGAAATTAGATTTTGCCTGACTAGTAATTGGCCTTCAATTGAATAAAAGAGCACGAAAATTTGAGTTTTGTGTGAATTAATAGAATTTTCATATCAGAAACGTCAAGAAACTAAATATTTGACCGGCATAATTTCCTTTCGCACGATGATTTATTACGAAAAATGATTACGGTATGCATTTAAAATTATTACAAGTTGACAGTGAAAGTTAGTACAAAAAGTTGACAATTGGCAGTAATCGCAGTAAAATATAAAAATAATGGTCGCTCGTGCACGCACGTGGAATAATTCTCTTATCTTTTGACATCATCAGTGTCTTGTTTTTCTTGCTTTCATTCTTCATGCTTTCCCACTTCTTAATTGTAAAGTTAAGGCTTAATGCACCATGCCACGATGCCATGGATTCACACATTCACCAGCCGAAAAGGAATTCCAGGGTGCGCGATACAATTCCGTTATTCTCCTTCGGGAGCGGATTCGTTCCGAGGTAGCCGGCGTGGGCGAGCGGACGAAGACGAGCTTTTAAGTCTTTTGCTTGGGCGGCAGACGCGGAAGCGGCTGGAACAGCAGCGACACTCGAACTCGGCCCACCGCCTCCGGCAGGGACAGCCTGAATTTGTGTGCTTATTGCTGAAGCGGTTGTCTTCGGCGCAGGCGTAGGAGTTCCTTCGCCCAAATCCGGATCGTACGGCATGATCCCCAGCATCATATTCCCGCCAATTACAGCCCCATTCTTGTTCAGCGCCTTGCGAGCCTCGAATTTGTTGCTGTACCGAATGTGAATCCAGTTTGAACCCGGAACACATTTGGTCTCGAGCACCGTGCCGAACTGACCGAAATGGGAGATGATGTACGACGTTGCGGCGGCCGAGAACCCGAACACGGTGACCCAATTCGAGACGGTGGGCGAATTTGCAGCGGAGCCTCCGCCAGCACCGCCGCTCCGGCTGCTTGCGGGCGAGACGGGCGCCGAAGAAGATTTTGATAACGGCGAGATCCCCAAAATTGCGGAGCCGGAGCCATCCCCGACGCTGATGCTGAACTGATTTTGACTCTGGCGTGATTTCTTGCCACCAGAACCGTTAGTGATGGAGCCTTCTCCCGCATCCGCTCGCCGTTTGTCCGGGATTAAATTCGGTGATGAGCTTGCATGTCGCAGAATGCGAGGCCCGTCTTCCTCCCCAAAGTCGTAGTTGCCCAGTCCGAAGACAGGAGGCCCAGTCTTGTTCGATGCTGCAGCCCCCGCTCCCGATCCAGCCGCGCCGCTGCTGGCCCCTGCCTTCGGTGGAGTCTCGAACAGGTGCTTAGAGCGATTAAATGCGGCTGCGGCCGCTGCGACGTCGCTGGCGCCCACGCCACTCGAGAGGTCCTTCAGGCTTGTGCTTCGCACGAGAGACGGGCCAAGTGGAGGAGTCGTTTCAATTCTTCCCAGATGGTTACCGAAGAAAGAGAAGTACTGTTGCTGCTGCTGCGGTAGCGGACCCAGGATCGGACCGCCTGGAGCGAAGCCCATTTGTTGTGCAGCTGGCGGAGACCCGTGGCTGTGATGTGTCATTCCGCTGAATCCTCGGGATGGAGAATTCTGCCACTGCCAATGAACTTGCTGCTGCTGAACAGTTGGCGAAGTGTTCATGGGCTCAAATCCCTGCAAATAATTATGATAATAAATTAGTGCTATTGCAACTGCAATTAATTTATTTTATTTTTTATCAGTGGTTTAATGGCTTACATCAGATTTCCTGCCCAATGAATGCGATCCAGGCGAATGCGTGTGAGAGTACAATCCAGGATGGAAGTAATCCTCGTAATGCAATGACGTGTTTTGTGAAATCGGGCTTCCAGCGGCGAAGGAGGCGCTGACCCCGAAGGGGGGAGTTGTGCGGCCCACAGCCGGACCTGGCCAGTACCCACTCATTTGACCCCGTCCAGAGCTCATGGCGTTCAAGGCCGAGGCGGAGGCGTCGTTCTGGTGCAAATGAGGGGCGAGTGAAGGGAAGGCTGAAGCGGCCGCTCCAGGTGATAAGAACGTGGGACTGTAGCACGACCCCGAAAGAGCACTGGCTCCCGCAGCCGCTCCGCCGTTGTACGAGAACGAGTCGTAGTAACGAACTGGCGTGTGTGGGCCGTCACCTGCACCCGCACCGGCGCCTGCAGGCGATGCGAAGTACGGAGACGACGTGGCTGCTGGATGACTAAGGCCCACTCCAGCGCCAGTGCCGACGCCGAGAGGCGGTGGAGGAGTCGCGAGGCCGGAACTGAAGTATTTCTCCTGCTGGTGCTGAAGATACTGCTGCTGCTGGCGTGAAAGCGGGAGGGCCATGATCATTAATCACTGTTGAGTTCAGCAGGTACTTGATGCGTAAATTAATATACTGATAAGTGGTTAACTGATTAAAACGCTCCTTGCCGGCAAACTCGTCCGTTGAAAGAAAGAAAATCGAAGTGCAATGCGCAATGCAAGCTTGACTCGATTCAAATGGAGAGCCGCTTGAAACAAGAAAGAATGCTCGAAGCCAACGGAGAGACTGAAATCAGTTGGCAGGAAGAGTTCGCTAGTTAACCCGGGCACATGCAAGCGGTGCTTTTATTAATTCGGCATCAGCATCAGCGCCATGAGCCAGTCAATATGGACATCAATAAATTAATGTTTTATGAATTTACAGTGTGCTTAATTAAAAAATGGCATTTAGCATAGCAAATGGAATCATGACTGTAATGGAAAAATGGAAGGCAACATCGTAGCGACTTATCACTCGTCGGTTTGGCTTGGCTTATCAGAACTTCAATCCTTTCCGCTTCAGATCCTCTTTCGCCTCCTTAATCTGCTTATTAAGCTCTTCTGCTGCTTCGGGACAGGAATTAAAGTTGAATGTGCGCTGGAGGACGATGTAGGCGGAATACAACTGGAAAATAGCAAAGATACCAGGGAAACTACTGATAAGTCAGAGATGAAGGCAGTAATAACGCGTGGAGTTGTGGCGTGGCAGTCACTTACCCCGAAAGCTATCACCAGATGCAGTGGAAGCGGGAGAAGCACGTAGAATGAAAGTAGATCTTGGCTTCCTCGGTAGAATTGACCGAGAATCAGGAACCAGATGGTCAGGACGAAGCCTACGAGCGCCAAGAACTTGAGCAGGCGGGTCATGGCTGATGGCGGCTGCTGGAGTCGAGTGGGAGCGCCTACAGCTGCTGTGCAATGGCGTAGGCTATTTTACTTGCTTCGTTTACTCAATCACGTCACTAGTCCACAGTTAAAGCTGAATTTGAACCGGCAACTCGAAAGCAACAATTCAAGTCAGCTGACTGAGCTCGAGATGAGAGATTTTGAGATGACAAATAGAATAGCCAGCTGAGGACGGTGTAGAATCAGTATTGCTATCAGTAATTTAAGGAGTACACAGTAAGCCGTAAGCTGTTCAGTTTGTCAGTGAATTTAGAGTTTTATTAAATGACCAGCCACAACAATGAAAAAGATGGAGCTGTTAACTTTAACAACGTACAACAAGACACATTCTACGAGAATCTCTTCGGAATCAATTCAACCGTGTCGGCACCGCCGGAAGCAACATTCAGTGCTCAGGGTCAGGATTCTGAAAAGAATTCAACTTCGATTTCCACAAGCTTCCACGTCCAGCACTGCGCCCAGTGCATAAACGTACGCCAATGTCAAAGAGGTGCCCAAACCAGCTCCTCCTGCCCCATCGTACTTTGTCGCCTGGGCTGCCAACTCTCTTTCCACGCCTGCAAGGCGGCGGAGCATGAAGATTTACTTTGCCCTCGCGCGACGGTGCCCTGCATTAATGCTCAGCATGGCTGCCCCCTTGAGATGGAGCGGAGATGGACTGGAGTGCATTTGCAGAAGTGTCCGGCGAAGTAAAAAACCTATTGTAACATTTTGAGCTTTGTTTATCAGTTACAGATCACTTATTCATTTCCGTTTCTTATCAGTGTCGTCGTCTGCACTGTTGAATGGAATCGGAAGCCAATTGCGCCTTGGCAGTCGGAGCATTTCGAGAAATGGGGTGCAAACGAGAAAGATTTGGGTAAATAGTAAATAGAAAAGAATTCTACCGCAGGTCTTATCCGGTCTTATCAGCCGAATATTTAGCGAACACGTACATAATCTTTATCTTTTCCTACCAGAAATCTCTGCCACGCGCAGAGACGAACATACAGTCAAAGAATACTACAAACGACTGCCGCAGAGCCTTCGGAGCCTGCTTCGGACGAACGACAAGAAACAGGCCATCATGCCTCTTGGCGTGGCGGGGACGAGAATACCAAAGAGCATCCTAGCGCAGGCTGCAGTCGAGAAATTCGCGTTAGGGAAGGCGCAGCAAGCTCTTACTGAAGCTACCCACTGCTCGTCGGCCTCCACGTCGAAATCGAATTCCTCAGAAGACTCACCAGAGGAATCCGACGGAGACGATTCTTCTCTGATCAGCTTCAGCGAACCGTCGTACGGAATTCGAAGGTCGCCGTCGGCGGGGCTTCAGCAGAGCGTGTGCAGTCAGCTCACAGCGCCTGCTTCTGCCCTGCCCGCGTCTTCGGCCGCACAGGCGCCAAGATCAATCGCCAAACGAAAATCCCGGGTTCGGCTGAGCCCCACCGTAGACGTGGTCGTGAAGGACGCCTGCAAGTACATGAATCTCTTCACGTTCATGTGCGCCCACGAATTCCGGAGGGACGAGTACGCGGCCCACTTTCGAAATATGCACACGGAAATCTTGACGCAGCTCAACGGCTGGCTCTGGGCGCGGTGCCCAATGGCGCTGCAGGGCTGCGACTACAGCGTGGAGCGAATGTTCCCTGCTGGAGAAGGCGAAAACAGCGTAGGGGCAGGAAAGTATGAAATTATCCGCAATGAGGCCTTGGATTCCTTTTGCG
This sequence comes from Mesaphorura yosii, assembly GCA_009869945.1. Taxonomy (NCBI): domain Eukaryota; kingdom Metazoa; phylum Arthropoda; class Collembola; order Poduromorpha; family Tullbergiidae; genus Mesaphorura; species Mesaphorura yosii. The sequence continues at coordinate 10,543 of WIXG01000563.1, forward strand.
TCCGCCAAACCAGCAGCAGCGGCAACGATGGCGATACCGAAAATGCCGCTAATAAGACTGAAAAAATTAAAGACGGCGACGGCGAATCAGCCAATGTGCCTTTAAGTATTTGTGAACTCCCCGTCGAGGTTTTGGTTCACCTCACCGAATACTTGGACCCTTTAAGGTAAAATCAAGCTGAAAGTCTTTGGAGTCTTATCAGTAATTCTTTTGGTGTATTTTTAGTCTGAACGCTCTGACCATGACAAACAAACTCTTCCTCTCCGTGTGCCAGCTGATTGTCGAGGAGCGCGGAATCGTCGTGCCAGACTGGGAAAAATCCAACGGCAATGGCAATGTCGAAGGAGCCGAGATCGAAGACGAAAATGAAAAGGACAAATCGCCACGGCGGCCGAGTTGGAAGATAGTCGATCGTCGGTGGATGTTTTCCACACACTTCACTCCGATTCGTTGCTGGCGGTTCCTCGAGCCCGGTGCAATGTCGAATCACATGGCGACCTGCCCCGTGCTCGCCGCCCAGCGCCATCGGCCTTCTGCTCCGTTCTGCTATCCTATCACAAAAGACAACCTTTGAATCAATGTAGCAGACTGCAGGTTTTTTTAGGGAAAGGGAATTGATATATCTTTATTGAACAATCATAATCAACTTTAATTATAACTACTCCAGACAAGACAGCGACAGGTTTTGTAATTTAGTAATTTACAGTTGCAATCTTTGTTGTTGTTTAGTAGGGCAATGCAATAATTTCAATTTCGAGATTTATTATCTACAATCTCGAGCTCTTATTTGACGCAAGTGTTCTAAATCTAGTGAAGTAAATTTAAAAGTGAGGTGAAACCTGTAATGCTGTAATTACGATTACGTAATTGGGACCTTGGCCGTCCTTTCCCTGAGAATAATGACAATCTACCGGTATTCTTTACTCCAATTAACTCAAATCAAGTCAGTGACAGTGGCTAACCTAAAAGAAATAGTCGCTAGTCGCTGAGGGTTGCTAAAGCTTAAATAAATGCTAATACTCGATCAAGAAAGTACATTAAAATTATTGATAACACACAAAACCACACGTAAAAAATGAGCAGGAGGAGAAAGACAGGCTAAATTCTTAAATTCTTGCTAAACTCTGAGTCCTTTAAAGTTATTACATATATTTGGCAAAACTCTGCTTCACTGCTTAATTAATTCAACTTTTAACTAACAAAATAACTCTCAAGCAAACAAAACATAAACACGCTGACACGCTTTTCTCTGTACTTTACGTATATTGCAATTGGAGCCGGAGCTTGGGCTTAAGCTTTGTATTTGTACTCTGAATGAAAGAAAATACGTCGAGGTCAAGTTAAGTTAACAGTTAACTAATTGAGAGAGACCATTTTTGTTTGTGAAGGGCGAACGCGATTTTCTTTCAAGCAATAGTACATCTACTGAACCAGCCTCCGACGATGCTCCGCTGCTGCCCCCGACCCGAGCCGCCGCTGGAGGTCGAGCCACGCGGCGAACTGTTGAGGATTGAAGGCTTCTTTAGCTCGGACGCAGAGTGCACTGATTTGACAGAGACCTGAGACGTCAAGGCCTGCCGGACACGAACACTTTTACGGCGTGGTGGTGATGGCTGCTTCTTCGGCGGCACCGATACGGGCGCGGCCTTGGTGCGTGCTGGCGATTTGGAGCTGGCACGTTTCGGTGGAGATTTCTTTGAAGGCGATCCTAGAAATCCGTAAATTGAATTAAATTCAGGCGCCCACAGGCAAATTACGCCAATTTGACGGTAAACTTACTCTTTGCCTTTGGCTTGGCCCGCGTCGGTGTCCTTCCACGTCCTGGAGTGCTCCGTGACGGAGTCGGTGCCTTCTTGGCTGGAGTTGTGGCCCGTGTAGGCGTCGTAGCTCGCTTGGCAGGAGTCGGCGCACGTGCAGGGGTCTTGCGACTCGGTGTGCGAGCCTTCGACTTGGATGGTGAGCTCTTCTTCGACTGTTTAGGCTGATGAGAATTGAATCGGGTAATTAATCAACCAGAAACCAGATCGCAGATCGGATTGAACGCGTGATCAGTGAATTTTTCGTTCAACAATCGAGATAAGGCAATAATGCCTCTTACCTTTGAAGTTTTGGTCTTCGATTTGGTCACATTTCCTTTCTTGACCACCGGAGTCTTTGGTGCTGCCGGATTTGTAGATTTCTACAGGATAAAAATTCGTTTATCAGTGTTTCAGTCGTTTTTAGCAAGGAAGTAATCAGTACACAATCCGAAATCGCCAAAACTTACCCGAGATTTAGCCATGGCGCTAAATCCTCTTACAGATTTCCTTTTCTTAGTAGTCCAACTAATCGAAATCACCCAATCCAATTCTTCACCGTAACTGATTCACTCACTGAAGCTCCCAGCGCCAATCAGTCCAGTCACTAATTAACACTGAACACCTCAATCAGCTTGAGCCAATCACAATTCACTCGGAGCACGAGTCAATTCGCTAGCCCACTGATTACACAGATTTCACACGACGACAGATGACAAGAGTAGAGTAAATTTGGCCGTTGACCACCACCTTCAGGCTGCTGAATGCCCCAGTCCAGTAATAATCCAGTAAATATTGTGTACAGAGGATGGACGCGGGAAACCCTCGCTATACAGCCAGACACTGCGTTATGGAGCCGTATAGCGTATTGCGTACAGCGTATATGCGTTATAACTTGGAAACAACCACATAAGAAAGCAAGAGATACGAAACACCACAAAAAGTGACGCTACATTCGGCTTGTATGCATGGAATGCGTACACTGGACCCAGATGTATTATGAATGGGGTTGGATTGTTGTTGCTGGAAGCTTGATAGCGTCGGTCGGTTTCTCATTCAGTTGGCTGGCTTCTCTTCCCCGTGCCTATGATAACTGCCGTATGAGACTTTGAACTTGCAACAATGTACCAAGTACCAAGGCTCTTCTCAGCCAGGCCCTATTGGTGCTGTAAACAAAAATGCAAGTGTTCAGTGCGTACGCGTAATGCGTGAGAGAGTGCGTATGAATACTAATTATCTTAATCCAGTCCGTCCCAGACTCCCCTTGCTCGTGTCAGGCTTCCCATTGCTTTTACGGCTCAGCTTTATTGAGTCCATCTCGTTCATTATTCATTACAATACAGTTAAGCCTGTTAAGTAGTAAGCAAAGCTGATTATTGGGTCTAGACATGAACAAGTGCAATTTAGTAACTAGCAGCATTAACCCTTGCATTAAGTCAGTAACCAGTTAACCAGTACTCTGCATGCATTTTCGTTCGTAATGTCGTTGCCCTCGTCTTGCCTTGCCTTGCCTTGCCAGGTGAAATGTGAAATTCCAGTTTTTAGTTCGTACTCAGTCAGTCGTAGTTCGTGGTCTTGAATTTTTGGCATTGGGTGCTTAATGCAATGCTTTGCTAGGCGATGGTACGTTGCTTGCCTTCGTACTTGGTTTGATGATGCGTTCTGGAGATAATTACAGGGTGGATACGCATAAAAGCACCACGCATGGCCAGTAAATTGACTGACTACGCTGGCTGGCTGCTTTTGTGGTTTTACGTTTGTTTGCCCGTTTTACACTTGTCATCAATGCTTTAGGTCTGAACTGAAGAGGCTCACTCTCATTTAACTACAAAATACAGTCTGGCTAGTCCGACATTGCTGAAGGCGAATTACGCGGACTGAATACTGATTTGGCTTTGATAATTACATGATGAAATTGACCGACGACATGAAGACAATGATCAAATGAAACAGTCCGAATGAATTACGTTGTACTTCAGCAAATTAAGCAGATTCCATTACTATGACCCATAATTAAGGCCAGGCATTGGTAATTTGGTCCATTTGCTCCTGTGCTGATTGCAAATTCTTGATGCCAGCCATTTTATGATCTCAAATCTCTTAATTGAATTGCTTGAAAGATGACACCGAGATCAAATCAGCATCGAAGCGTCTCTGCCGTTGTTTTATGCACCGTCATCTCTTGCTGCTCGTATTCACCAAGTTTCGTCGACAGATGTTGCCTCTGTGACGAATCCGAGCCGAGTTCTTCAAGTGTGAAATCCACTCTCCACGATGAAATCCACAACAGAAATTGACGTGTACAGCACGGAAAGTGAGGTACCGATCGCAGCGGATGCCGAAATTCCAATACAAGATTCATAATTCGCGTTGTTAACTCTCGCTGTTGGCATTGGCAGATCTCGCTAACTACTGTACCAACTACCAAGTTAAATACTGAGTAAAATGATGTAGTAAAACGGCCAGTCAAAGCAGCAGCAGCACAGAGCTGAGTTTCGGCTCAAGGACGAGGCCAGACCAGCCCCACATTCACCACACTAAGGTAAATTGACTATTTACTCGACTCAACTTGACTACTTTCAACTTCAGCATCAGCTTGCCAGCCACCTACAACAACTCCAACATAATTGAGTTAGCTAACAGCCAAGCCAACTCCATGCATCAGAATCCGTGCCGTGTAGTCAGCGTAATAGTAATAACATGTAACTAGGTTAACTTTTGGTGCTAGTGCTGGCATCATGAATTGTGATTGACGTGTTCGCGTTGCGTTTGTGCCTTCAGTGCCTGGTTTTGGGGATAGATCATATTGAGCAGCTCAGTCAGGCAGCAGATTACTTGATAATCCATTTAATTTCCGTCCGCCGTCCCCGCTGCTCCCATATTTCTATTCCATAGTTGGCTTGGCTGTGAACCTGCCCTGTCTGCCTTTAAATTAAAGTATTTTACACTCGGATTCCTTCCAGTTTTGTATTGCCCAACATTTTATACGTAATTTTAACGAAGGACAGTCGCGGTAAAGAAGGCAGATCGAGCTTGGTAAGTTTAAGTTGATTAATTGTTGAAGGTCAACAGTAAATTAGAAGCCGGGCAATTAATTCCTGAATATTTTGCAATGTTTAGACGAAGAATTCTGACAAAGTTTAACATAGCCAGTAATTCTCGTTTCTCTTGCATTTTTCAGGTACACAAATTAATAAGTCGGAGGCAAAGCAAATGGATTCGTGATATGATATTACGAATTTAAATTTTGAGGCAGCAACAATAGAATCAATCAACAGCAATACAAAATCAAGCTTAAGGAGACATGCTCCAGTTTTCTTAACTTTTGCCGTCGTCGGTGAACATATGCCCGCAACTTTTTTATTTTAATCAGAAAGGCAATTGAATTCTAATCTATTCGACTATCGACTGCAATTACAATCTACAACTTCCAGTTTAGGTATCAAGTATTTGTGAATCAGTGCTCAAATAGAATCGTAAGCGGCCGTCCAGCCTTTCTTAGTTTAGCCAATTATTCATTGTATTGTGGCGGGTGTTGAACTGTACCGCAGCAGCAATCAAGTTCAATTTCAAGTTAATACGAATTGCTATTAAGAAACCGATAGACTTATAACGTAAAGTAATCAATTACACGAGGGTTGTACTGCAAGGCTACAATCAAATCAATCTTAAAGATGTGGAAAGTACGGGAACTTGCGGACAAAGTGTAAGTTAACAGTAAAAACAATCTAATGTAAATTAAAATTAAATGACTGATAATTTCCGGCCACGAATTAATCAATTGCTGATCTGATTCGATTTCAGAACCAATGTTGTGATGAATTATACGGAAATCGAAGCCAAAGTACGAGAAGCAACTAATGACGATCATTGGGGTCCAACTGGTAATTATTATTCTTGCTGATGCTGATTGTTAGCTTGCTGGCTGATTGAGTGAATTAAGTGACATCTAATCATCTTCCGTCCAGGTGCAATTCGCCATGAGTTAAGCACCGCAACTTTCAGCTACGATTATTTCCCTGAGGTGATGGGCATGCTCTGGAAACGAATCGCCGAGAACAAGAAGAATCCACGACGAATTTACAAAGTAAGCGGCAAAGGAATTCATTCAGAATATCGTAATGCAAAATCAAACAAGAGGAAAGGTGCTAATTTTAATTATTCTTCCCTCATTGCCATTTAGAGCCTCGTTCTTCTTCATCATCTGCTGCTGAACGGTTCGGACCGTGTCGTTCGCTCAACTCAAGACCGAATTTACGAACTGCGCTCACTCCAAGACTATCACGTCGTCTACGAGCCAGGGTTCAATATCAATACAATAATTCCGGCGCAAGAGTTTAAGGATGGGGAAGTTAATGTACGGCATAAGGCGAAGGAAATTGTGGAGCTCGTGCAGGTAAAAGTTCATGAATTCCTTCCTGTGTTCCTGCGTGAGTTTTTCTTAATTCTGACAATTATTGCCTGATAGGACGAGGAACGCCTTAAAGAAGAGAGGAAGAAGTCGAAAAAAAACCGTGATAAATACGTTGGTATTAGCTCAGACCGGAGCATGATGTCTGGTGGCGGAAGTGGAGGAGGCGGGCGCTGGCGCGACGACGACGAAGACGACGAGTACAACAATAAATCCAACTCCAAGTACTCACCGCCCTTCACGCGTTCCACGAACCACTCCAAGTCCACTTTCTCCGACAGCTCACCGTCCAAAAACAGTTCATCGCCCGATGCAGGCGTTGATGACGACGATTTCAATCCGAGAGCAGCGGAGTTTGGAGAGTTCAAGACCGGGCCTTCGCCGACGCCTGGAAACAAGAATATTGGAGCTGTCAAACTGCCTGGGAAGGGCACCGCTGCGGCGGCGCCTGCAGAATTTGCCGATTTTCAAAGCGCATTTTCTGGTCCAGGCGCTGGCGCTGCTGCTGCTTCGTCTCCGTCCGTTGCTGTCCCCAACTCAAATTCTGGTGCTAACATTTCAGCGAGTGCAGACCTGCTTGGAATCATGGACCACAGCACGATTCTGGGGACTCCAGCTCCCGTCGGCGCCGTACCTGCGGCTGTGCCAGCCCCGGTCGTCGGCAGCTTTGGGGGCTTCCAGGCCGCATTCCCGTCGCCACAGCAGCAGCAACAGCAGTTCGCCGCCTCCGCCACGTCTCCAGCAGCAGTTGTGTCTCCGTCTGCCTCTGTCGACTTATTCAACAATCATGTCCATGTTGCTTCCGTTCCAGTTTCTCCGATGATGTCTCAGCAGCAGCAGCTTTTCACCCCACAGCAGCAGCAGTCCCTGCCTAATTTACTGGATAATTTGGATCTAAGCGGCAGCGGCGGTGGCGGCAACAGTGCGTTGCCGCCTGCGTTTGCTCCGGGCGTTGGCGGCGGCGTAGGGGGTGGTGGAGTCCTGAAGCCTCAAAGCATTGGAAATGCAGCAGCTAACAATCATATCAACAACAATAACAATGGGATATCGAATCAGGCAAATCTCAAGGCAAGTTAAATGCTGATTAGCCAGTGGCCAAGCTTTCAGGCACAAATGCAGCTTTTTAATGCGTCTTTTCATTGTTTTTGCTTCTTTCAGGGTACAACGTGGTCTGATTTGCCGCTGTCACTGGCCGACGTCAATCTGAGCAAAGGCCCGAAGGTTGCGCCGCCAAAGCCGAGCATGCGACAAATGTCGTTCAACAATTAACTGCTAAACTAAGACGACTAAACTTACCTTAACTCGAGGAGTACCTCCTGTCTGGAGTCTGAGCCTGGATGCTTAATTATATTCTGATATAACGATTTACAAATCGAATCCACTGAACTCGAACGGAGATCGATAAAGAGGTGCCTTCCATTAAAGTAATCAATCAAAGAACTACCAAAGCAAAGAATTCGTTAATCCTCATCGCCAACATAAACTAAAGTATTACGATTTTTCAACAAAATTAACTGTTAGCTGTAATTAATTAATCCTTAATTGGATTTTGCACGATTAAGATTTTAACCACATTTATATTTTATGATATTGCGTGCAGAGTGCTCGAAGCTCGATTGTTACTGAAAATTGGAAACGGAATTAGTTAAACTGCTGAAACTGGAAACTTGTTATACGTATTTTCTGCAATAGTAGCGAGTAGAAGGCTAGATTTCCTTAATACCAATACAATTTAGTTTCATTTTAGTCCATAATTAACTGTCAGCAGCTGAAGAACGTACCCGAAGTCCGTCAGCAAGCCTGTCCTGTCCATTCAATTAATTAAGCGTTATTAAATGCGAAATGTTAAAATGATGTGCGAATGCGAAAGCGATTTTCCAGCAATAAGTACGAATTGCGAAATAAAACGAATTTCATGAAAAGGAAAAGGCGAAAGAGTTTGCAAGCAGCTCATCATCGCTGCGCTGAGAAGTTGAGATTTCGTTTTTCTTGCGTCCTCGCTCGAGACGGAGATAAGATATTATAACATTTTTTCGTCTCTTGCTAAAATTCTCATTGGCTGTCTTCAATCTCAGCGAAAATTAACCAAGTCTGCGACGCCAAGCATTTAGTAATTGCGTTGTTGACTTTAATCAGTGGTCACAATTCATAAGCTGATGTCGAAACTTGTGTCAAGTCGGAATTCAGGTAACAGAAGCCAAAGTCAGTCGTACGTAGTCAAAGAAGTCCACAATAGTCAAAAGGTCAATAACGGTGAGCAGTCAGCATGGATCGAGGTGGGTACGGAAGAAGTGCAGCGCCTGTAGGACGTGGCTTTCGAGGCGGTGGTGGTGGCAGGGTAGTAGGAGCAGGTGCGGGGTACGGACAGCAAATTGGGGGCCCCAATTTCAGGGGCGGTGGAGGCCAATGGAAACAAGATTACATGGTCGATCCAAGACTACAGCGACGAGCACAGGGTCAATTAAGTCAGGTTACTCCTACTCCGTCGCGGACGTGGGACAACGACAGCAGAGGAATGTATTCTGGACAGCAACAGCAACGAACCGGATACAGCCAAGGCTATGAAAGGCAAGGAAGAAGGGAGATTCGGAGCAGAAGATCGATGCAGGAGTCCTTAACTGATTACACTTGTCTTTGTAGTGGACGACCAATCGTAGCTGATCATAATCCTAGAACACCAACCCCATTAATGGAAGTTGATACACAATACACGACTGGAGACGCCGGTGGCTACCCGCTGACGACAGATTTCTACCCACTAAACTCAAATTCAACTCCACTGGGCACGTCAGCTAAGCGCAAGCCTGCGTCTTCGTTATCAGCAGGCTCCTCAGCCTCAGAAGGAAAACCCAAGCCAGTGCTGCCTAATCAGTGCGAAATTGTGTACGATCCACGGTCAGAGAAAATAGAGTAAGTTAGTAGACAGTTAAGTTCTTCCTTTGGCTTTTTATGGCATAAGAGAATTCTTTCACATTTGGTAGAGCCTACGCCTATCGAATTCTAACCAGCATCAAAAACATTGGACTCACAGTGGATCTCCTGTTTCCTCGGGCCGGTCTTTCTATCGCGGAGATAATTCGGGGCTTGAACAAGAGGGGCACAACGTTTGTGATTTTGATCAACGATTCCAACGTCGGGCGTGAATCCTTCACACTCAACATTCTGCGGCCTGTGGAGCTGAGAGCCGGTAAGAATTAAGAATCGAGCGTGAGAGCGAGACGCGACAGCAAATAAAATCACTGATATGAGTGTGACTTCACGTTTCAGAACTCCGCAACATCTCGCACGAGGAGGGCGTCAACAAAATGAAGGAGGTCTTGGAGACTATCAGCAAGCGTGAGGAAGTGACGGCAGTCCCGGAGAATGTGAAGGCAAGCTTCCGGTCCATGATTCAAGGCAAATTCTTGTCGGATGCAGACTACCAGAAATGCATCAAGTACGTCTCGTCTCGGTGGGAGCGCCAGCGATTTTATCAGGGAAAGACTGATTTTGAACCGGGTAAGTCTCAAGTCTTTCGACAATTCACGAGTTCACCGTCTTTTTGACTTCGCCTTCACAAAGCGTTAATCATTAAGTGAATCCATGGTTTGTTCTTTAAGGACTTGGAATTTACACCGACGATCAGCTGCGGGAGAAAATTATTGAAATTCTCGATAGAGGCGGCACTGAAAACGCCGAAGAAGACGTTCCAGCGACCAGAGTCGCAGTCGCCGAAGCAGAAACATGTCCGGGTTCTCTACGACAGAAGATTTCGGAGAAACTTCTTGAAATTGCGAGCAGTGGGAAGAAAGCGCGTCTCATGGCTCCAGAAGCAGCTGCAAAAACTTCAAATCCAGAGCAGGCGAAGGCAAAGACATCAAAGACTTCCGCGCCAGCGCCACCGCCTCCTGTCAAAGGACCCACTCACGAGCATCATGAGGACGTGGATTCGGATGACCGTCCTCGTTCTTCAGCCAGCCGGAATGGTCAGAGTGAACCTCCAAACAACGACAGAAGCGAAATAATCGTCTTGGAGTAAGAAAGGAGAAAATTAACGTTTAAGGGAGGTACAATACGTAAAAATGTTTTTAAAGGAAGATGGATACTCGCATTTATTCAGAATTAATCAACTAAACTAAAAAATAACTTTAGCGTCAACATTAATTAAGCAGGACTAAAACTGATGCTACCTAAGACTAAAAGTTCACGATCACGACCACCTTTAAGCTAGCAAATAAATTGTGTTCGTAATTAGGCAGACAGGCTAAATTCACGAGAACGAGAAGGAATCACAACTCGTCGACACGATTCTGTTTTCGCTTGGAAGGTGCGCAATCATCGTGAAATGAAAGAGGACGTCATTGTCGACGTTGCCTGGCGTAATCAGACTCCCAAGCACGGCCTGAATATTCCTCCACTTGAACGTGTAGCTGTACTGATGTCTGTACCGCCCGTTGCTAATGAATTTGAACTGAATGTCGGCGATCGTTGTCTTGGCCTCCTGCAGCACAGTTCGGTTCGCGTGTTTGATCTCCAGCACGCATTTATAGTTGATCCCACGCTTTTCTGGCGGGTTGGAGTCGGTGATGATTTCGAACCAGTTGTGCACCGCCTGAATCGACATTTCCGGAGTCTCGGAGCCCGTCCCGGCCGATGCCGGGTTACCGTTTATTCCGTACGCGGCAGACAATGGCGAAACGACGCCTGATGAATTGTTGACGACGCCTCCGCCCCCGCCGAAGTTATTCTTTGATCGGTTGATCGCATTTTGCTGCTGCTGAGTCGTTGTTGGCGGGATTTCCTTGAAAATTCTAAAATTCCTGGCGGAATAAATATGCACAGGCATGTTTATCCTTGCTTCTTGCCGTCCTTTTTTTAATCCTTGCTTTACTTACCAGGTTCCGCCCAGCTCTGGCAACGTCGTGAAATTCACCCGCTCTGAATTGAGCTCGAAGGTCGGGTCGAAATCCGTCAGGTAGTCCATGAATTCGAGGAATCCTTTCAGCTCCCAAACGTACTCCGTCGAGACTTTGTCAACCTTTCCAATCTTCAATCAAGATCACGTCAGACTAAATTCACTTAAAACTAATGCCCATCCGCAACGTGGAGAGGCCCACGCCCGCGCCAAACTTACCAGGACGCTCGAGCAGCGTTTTAGCAGGCGTGGTGGCTGAGGAACTGGCGCCAAAGGCTCGATCGGCTGCGTCTGTGGTTGATGCACGGGGTAGCCGTTGTTCCCATTGTTGGCATTCGGTCCGTGAGCGCCCGGTCCTGACCCGCCTGGCGAAGCTCCGTTGACTGCCCCGCTCGACGAAGCCGTTTCTCTTTTGCTACCGTTTCCATTTCCATTTCCAGCAATTGCTCCGGGTGGGATTCCGTTCGGCGCCCACTGCCCAATTGAAGCACTCACATTTTGCGTCTGAGCTTGCGCCCCAGGTACACTACCACAGCTTACAAGGAATAAGAGCACGACCACACTTCCAAATTCCCGCCTGGTGAAGAGATTTTTTTTCAACGGCAACACGCGAACTCGAGACATCATTAAAGGTTTTAGAATTTAAACTTAATTTTAAATGTAGGGCCAACAATTAATTGCCTTCAATTTCTGATTTTTGTTTGGTGTGGCGTGGCCTGGCGAGGTTACTCAGAGCTATTTTTAAGTTTTGATCTCATTCGTCTATCGACTTCGCGTGTCTCATTCTGCGATAACTGCGATTACAAGTTACGAAATGATCCAATCGCAAGGTATTTTATTTTGTCAACATGACATACAAACTACACAACCGCTACATACACTAATCCGATTAATCACTAATCACAGTCACAGTCACAGTCAGTCTCTTGTATTGATTGACGTGTGTTTTGTTTACCTTCACAATTTTAGGTAACGTAACGTTAACGTAGCTGAGTAGCGTAGCTGCTTAATATTTACTTTGTAATTTAATCTCGTACTTTTCCACTGCCACTTCCACTGACTACGGCCGAGACTACTTTGTCGAGGACGGGGACACGAAGCAGAAGCACCAGACGAGGTTAGTTTTAAATCAATGACCTTCCTTAAAGTAATTCGCCCTCGTCTTCCTCTTTGTATTCTTTGAATCCGGAACTTGGAAGTTGGAAGCTGAACGACGAAGCCGGTAAGCCGGTGGTGCATTTATTTTTCATGATGACCAATTTGGCCCTTAATTTCGATCAGTGTCTGGACAGCTTCCGGCTTTAGATTGGCCATCTCGTCGACGAACGCTGCTCGAAAGGTGCCGGGACCCCGCACGTCAGGCCGGGCCGCGGCGTGTTCGCCTGCCAAATTGGTGCAGACGACCCTGAACAAGAAGACCAGAGTTAAGTTTCGCCTTGCTCCTTGCAATTAAAGTTAACGCCGAGTTTACCCTGCAACAGCTGCTAAAAAATGATCCTTCAACCCCGCCGCCGCTGCGCTGAAGGAGGCGATGACAGAAGCCAGCATGCATCCTGACCCGGTAATTTTTCCCTGGAGCGGATGCCCGTTCTCTGCGCGTGTGATCCTCCGTCCGTCCGACACGTAGTCAGTCTTTCCACTCATCACGACGACGCAGTGCTCCCGAGCGGCGAGGCCCCTAACGATTTCCTCTGGGTTTTTGAATCCCGCGCCAACGCTGTCCACGCCTTTTGCCATTGCTTGAATTTCTTCCTTGCCTATCTCGTAGCCAGTTATTTCCGCCACAGCTGCGATTTCGCTCGCATTTCCCTTTATCACGTCCACGTGCACCGCGTTCAGGATCCGCCGGACGGCCCTCCGGCGAAGGGCAGTCGCTCCCGCTCCGACGGGATCCAAGATGATTGGTTTGCTCAGCGCATTCGCGTGCTTCCCGGCGGCGACGGCCAACTCAATCAAATCCTCGGTGAGAGTCCCGATATTGATCACCAGCGCCCCTGCAGCTCTCACGAGGTCTTCCACTTCTTCGGGGGCAAAGGCCATGATTGGTGAGCCACCGATAGCAAGCGTGACATTGGCACAGTCGTTGATGCTGACGTAGTTTGTGATGTGATACACGAGAGGAGCCTCCTCTCGGAGTTGAGCCAGGTGATTTGGAATCAGTTTGAGTGCTTCGTCCGCTCTTAGCATCGCTGTTGTTGCTTGATTCAGGTTCAGGTCGTCAAAACCCGTGCAGGCAGGGGCAACGACCGCCTTGAAAATTTCCAGTAACTTCACCGAAGCTTGCCTCGCGTCCTCCGCCCTAACAATCGCTGACACAACCGCCACGCCGTCCAACCCACGCCCGTTCTGCCCTTTTGACTTGGCCACAATCCGACCTACGTTTCCGGCATTCAGCCCACCAATCACAACGGTCTTCAGGCTCACGTCGAGGGGAATTGCTTCGAGAATGGAGCGAACGCCGATGTGGCCCTGGACGATTGCCGCAGTGGTTTTGGTCGGCGTCGGGAAGCAAGTTTGGATACCGATGTAATCTACACCGTCCGCAATCGCCTGAAGTGCGTGCTCCACAGTCTCCACCGACACGCCGAGGATTTTGTCCGGTCCAATTCGGTCTCTTGCGACTAGCGCTGGCGTGTCCGTTTGCCCAACGTGGACTCCGTCTGCATCGATGGCCAGAGCGACGTCGATTCGATCGTTGATTACGAGTGGAACGTTGTACTATGAAATCAAATGAATCTACTTCAATTTGAGTGACGGTGAGAGGTCGCTGATTGCTGATTAACTAATTACTCACCTTTTTAGTGACCGCCTGCACTTCTCTCGCGAGCTGAGTGAATTCTTCATCGTTAATCTCCTTTTCCCTGACCTGCACGATGCGAACTCCGCCAAGAATTGCTGCCTCTACCGTTTCAGGCACGGTCCTGGAGCTGTGATTCAGGGCAGAGTCGGTGATTAGATAGACGGAGTAGTCGATGGTGGATTTGTCCAGTTTCGTGGTCGACATAACTGCTTTCGTCACTGCTCAACTGCTCACAACTTATCAGCTGGTAAACTTGAAGCTTGTGTCTCTTGTTTTCACCGGTTTCGTCCACGTCAAATCCTTTCTCGTGCCTCGGAGAAAGGAATCTTCCGACTGCATCGCCTCAGATGATCACCTGACGAAGAGGAAGGATTTTTGTAACTGGCTCGAGTCCAGCAGAGAGCTGCTGGAACCCACGTGTAGCGCAGTGCAAAATACGATTAACATGGTTCGAAATTGAATACGTGACATTTACTTGCTTTTGCTTTGAACTTGAACTTGAACTTGACCGTGGTCATGACTTGCTTACGTCACCCACGACTGGACTGAATAATTCTACTGATAAGTTATAGCGTTATAAATGAACGGAACTTTGCAATTCGAAGCTAGTCAGTCAGCTTTAAGTAAGGCAATGCAATAAAGTTGGTGCTCAAATCATTAATTTTGTTGGAAACAAATGGCAGACCAGCAGAAACCGCAACCGCCGAGAGTGCTGACAATTGCCGGCAGTGACAGCGGAGGGTAAGTCAAGTCAGCTGATAACAACTCAGCCCAGCAAGTTGCGCTTTAATTATTAATTAATTTGCTTCGCTTTGCGATTATTAGTGGAGCCGGCATCCAGGCCGATCTGAAAACCTTTACAGCTCACGCCGTGTACGGAACCAGCGTGCTGACCGTCGTCACAGCCCAGAATACACTTGGCGTCCAGGGAGTTCAGGCCTTATCTCCTGAACTGGTCACCCAGCAACTTGACGCTGTGCTGTCAGACATTGGGACCGATGCCATCAAAATCGGAGCGCTTGTCAACTCCGAAATCACCCGCGCTGTCGGCCGAGGCTTGAAGGCTCATTTTCCTGAACTGAATGCTGCCAATTCGAAACTGGTGCTTGATCCTGTGATGGTTACTTCTTCCGGTGATAAACTTCTGGAGCGGGACGCAGTTAGAACAATGATCGAAGAACTCTTTCCAATCACATTTGTACTGACTCCGAACGTACCTGAAGTCGAGGCGTTGCTCGAGGAGCTTGGCGTTGGCGGGACCGGTGGCGGTGACATAAATCAAAACTCGAAACAAAGCCACAAGGTTCGGATTCGGAGTCTGGAGGACATGAAGAAAGCGGCGATCGAGCTAGCAAAGCATGGACCGTGCATAATTCTGGTGAAAGGCGGGCATTTGCCGTTCAGGAAAGGCAACGGCAACGGAGAGCCGGTGAAGACGATAGATGTAGCCGGCGCTGGGTTGGAATTGGTAGACTTGATCTACGACACTCGAACTGGAGTCACGAGCGAGGTGCGCCGAGATTTCATGCAAAGCCGGAGCACACATGGAACTGGATGCACACTGAGCGCTGCAATCGCATCGAATTTGGCGCTTGGTTTGGAGGCGAATCAAGCGATCGAGAAAGCCATTGACTACGTGCAGGGAGCCATTCGACATGCACAGGCAATCGGCGGACTGGGTACAGGTCCAGCAGGGCAAGGACACGGTCCGTTGAACCATTCACACGCAATTCTGCACCGGGCCATCGAACTACCCTCAAGCCAGAATTCGCAGCCTTTCACGAGTCATCTCCTTCGTAAGTTTGCTCCAGAATGGAAGAAGTACACCGAACATGCTTTTGTGGAGGCGCTCGGACATGGGACGCTGCCACGGAAGAATTTCATCCATTACATCAAGCAAGACTACCTCTTCCTCTCAAACTACGCTCGGGCTAACGGGCTGGCCGCGTTCAAGGCCCGGAGCCTGCTCGAGTCGGAAGTCTACGCGAAGAACGTCGTCACGATCACCCACGAGACGAAAATGCACGTGGAATTCTGCGCGCAGTGGGGCGTGACCTTCGAGGAGCTGGTCGCAACGCAGGAGAGCATGGCAAACGTCGCGTACACGCGTTACGTGCTGGACGTCGGAGCGAACGGCGATGTTCTGGACCTCTGCGTGGCGCTGGCGCCCTGCCTGATTGGTTACGGCCACATTGGAGAGCGGCTTATGAAAGACGAACAAACGGTGCGTGGCGAAAAGAATCCGTACTGGAGCTGGATTTCGATTTATGCAGGCGATGGATATCAGAGCGATGTGCGCCGAGGTATTGGTGAGTGACGTATCCAGGATTTATGCCGTTTATGTCGTACCATACTTTTGGCCTTTTCTGATAACAATTTCTTTGAATCTTCACAGAGAAAATAGAGCAGATGGTCCGAGCCCAGAACGTGACCGAACCCCGCCTTTGCCAGCTGGAAAAGATATTCCTGGACGGAACTCGGCTGGAGGCTGCGTTTTGGGAGATGGGACTCCAAATGAGTTGAATATTTCTATTTAATATATATTGACATGAGAGGAATAAGTCCACTGTCTACAGTTAGCCTACGTACAACTTCACAATAAAGACAAAATTTGTGAATCGAGAAATCAGTGGAATTCGTTCTTACGGATTTCCCAAATTCAGTCGAAGACAAAGACGCACGCCAAGAGCAAATGCTTCGATTTTAATTCTTTTTTAATTTCCTGGACTCGCTGCCAGATTTCGATTTTGATGTGAATATCAATTTCTTAAGCAGCGCGCATAGTTTCCAGCATAGCCACAGGATAGCGGTCAAAGAAGCCACGAGCACAGTATACGCAAAGAACCATACGTCCAGTAGGCGGCGTTGGTACCAAGTCTGGTGCACTGCGTCGGGCATCAGATACGACGTATTCTTGTATCGGAGGACGTGCTCAACCCACCAGACTGCAGTGTCCACGGGTTTCATCGGGCGATCCTTGAATACGGTTGAAGCGCGTTTGACACGAGCCCTAAGCCTGCAAATTGTGTGAATGCAAATGTAAATGAAGTTCCAGGGGCCAGGGTGGCCTGATTCGGAGGATTGCTCGTCTCTAAAACTTACGCGTCATCGTTCAGAATGACCTTCAGCTTTTCCCGCAGCTCCTCCTCGGTGAAGTCCGTGATTTCCATGACGAGACCGAGCCCTTTGGCCGCCAGTGCGTGCCCATTAAAGTCTTGGTCGGCAATGACCGGAAAAATGAGCATCGGGACCCCAAAATGCACGCCCTCGTTCACGCCGTTCGCTCCTCCGTGCGAAACATAGCCTCTCACCTTCGGGTGAGCGAGCAGGTCCTGCTGGGGCAGCCAACTCCCGAAATGGATGTTTGTCGGAGCGTCTGTCGGCCTCTCGTCGCCCTCCCATTTCCAAACGAAACGAACGCGTGGGAAGCTCCCGAATACATTAAAGAATTTCTTGCGAAGCTCTGGCCTGCTCTTTGAGATTGTGACGGCCGTTCCGAAACTGACGTACACGAAACCGTCAGCGGCGGAGTCGACAAAGGATGCCAGGTCCTTCGGAAGCGGGTTTCCTTTCTCTTGTATGCCGACGCCCGCGATGGGGACGACAAGTGGGGGTAGGCTAGCGGTGTACGCATGCGTGAAGTAGCCGTTAAGGAGCGCCACACTCGTGCGCGCCGTGAGGGCAGTAAAATCCGGCGCTTCTTCAGGCGGAAGGTTCCATTTCTCCACGAAGATTTGGCTCAGCGGCTCGAAGTAGTTTACTCGGCGCTCCCAAAGCATCTGCAGCGCTCGGAAGGTCACGCGCACACGGTCAAAGAAGGTTTTTGGGGGTAGGCCGTCCAAGCCATCCATGTTCGGTATCCAGGAATGTTCGAGCGGCATCCCGTAGTCATCGCTGGAGGGTACGGCGGGGCAGGCGATGTATATCATGTGCGGGCACTTGTATTTGAAGGCGGCCAACGCCAGCCCACACTCGTTCAAGCCCGTGTCGATGATCACAAGGTCGAACGTCGAGTTGTGGATGAGCGCCTGGGCGGAGGGAGCTGAAAGCACGGCGTCGCACGTCGCAAGGCCGATGGGGATGAACTCTTTGATCCTGAAAAAAGAATGAGTGAGAGTGGCAAATTCAAAATCCTCCTTCAAAACTTACGAGAGTTGGTTTCCAATGAACCGTCCTTTGAGCAAATCGCCACCTTCGTCCCAGATATCCTTGAATACTTCAAACATTTCCGGCACGAACACGACTGACACTGCGGGGTGGCTCATCTTTGGCGGAATGGAGGTCAGGATCGTGATTTCGTGGCCGCGGTCGCCGAGTGCTTCGATTGCTGGCCATATCGAGCTCACGTGGCTGTGACCGGATAATCCAAAGTAGAACAGGATCTTGGCACCGTCCACAGGAGCGGACGAAAGTGCAAGAAAGATGGTGGCAAGAAAGGTAAGCGGGAAGCCCGTCGCCAAACACGTGGATTTCATTTTACGCGTGGTCGTGGCGTGCAGAAGCCTGATGTAAATGCTGTATGCGAACTGATGACGAGCAGACTATGAAAGTCAGTTGTTTTTCAGTCAAGCCGACACGACACGAAACCCATGACCGATGTTTGTCGTGGCTATTGTTTTTCGTACTTTGCCTTTATTCCCTTTATCATATTCACTTTCTCACTTCTCACTGATAACGAAACCAAAAAAGCAGTAGCAAGTCACGGCCATGGCACGTGTGCTGCCTGCTCAACGCATAAAATCAATTGGAAGCATCAATTTTTTCCAAATTACTACAAAATTATGGTTAACTGCTCAAATCTCAACTGCTCTTTTGTTTATTGTAATTGATGTCGGTGGCCAGACTCGCACGACTCGAATTCGAAACAACTTCGGCATCGGCACGCAGAAGCCACGTGCCGAGTTTCCATCCGACGAAAAGCAGGAGCGCCAGCGAAAATAGGAGGACCGTATACGCAAAAAACCATACATCCAGGAGCCGTCGCTGCCACCAAGCCTGGTGCACGCCTCCTGGCATTAAAAAGGAGGTGTTGCCCTCGTAGCGGAGCACGTACTCAATCCACCAGACGGCAGTCTCGACGGGTTTCATTGGCCGATCCTTAAAAACTGCGGAAGCGCGCTTGACTCGACTTTTGAACCTAAAATTCCAAAATTGGATAAATCAGTAAATGAATCCAATTCAGAAAAGGAGCCTGAAGTCAACTTTACTCACGCTTCATCGTGCAAGACCGAATTTATGTTGTCGGCGAGCTCCTGCTCACTGAAATCACGAAGTTCCATGACCAGTGCCAGGCCCTTCGACGCGAGGGCATTGCCATTGAAGTCTTGATCCCCCATTATCGGGAATACGATCATCGGGACTCCAAAGTGCACGCCCTCGTTCATGCCGTTCGCTCCTCCGTGCGCGATGTAGCCTTTCGCGCTGGGGTGAGCCAACAAATCCTGCTGTGGCAGCCATTTCGACAAGTAAGTGTTCGAAGGAGCGTCGGCCGGCTTTTCTTCGCCTTCCCACTTCCAAACGAATCGAAGGTCGGGAAATCGGCGGAAGGCGTTGAACAATTTTGCCCGCAGCTCAGACTTGCTTTTGTGAATGAGGACTTGCGTGCCGAAGCTGACGTAAATGAAGCCATCCTTCCCGGTCGCGATGAAGTCAGCCAGCGCCTTCGGTAGCTCCTTCCTCCGCTCCTGCATTCCGATCCCTGCGATCGAGACGAACAACGGCGGGAGGCTCATCGCATACGTGTGCGTGTAGTGGCCGTTCATCAGCACGAGGCTCGTGCGCTTGTTTAGCTCGGCAAAGTCGGGTGCTTCGTCAAGGTGGAGGTGTTCGACGAAAAGTTGTGCCAATTTTGGGTAGTACTTCCAGTGTTTAACCCGGAGCCAGCGTAGAGCCTGCCAGGTTCCCCAGACGCGGTCCCAAAAAGTACGTACGGGCTGGCCGTACTCGATTTCTGGAAGCCAAGAAGATTCGACTGGGATTCCGTAGTCGTCTTGGCTGCCGGGTGGTACGGCCAAGGCGTTGTAGACCATGAAGGCACATTTGTAGTGGAGGGTAGCCAGACCGAGGGCGCATTCGTTGAAGCCCGTGTCCATCACGACGAGGTCGAAAGACGTGTTGTGGAGAAGCTTTTGCGTCGAAGGTGCAGTGAAGACAGCGGAGCACGTGCCCAGCCCGATCGGGACGGCTTCTTCGATACTGGAGGAAGAAAAGGAAAAGTTACCTCCTGAGGTATTTAATTGAGTTTATGTAATGCAGTTTAGCAGAGAGTCTGCAAAATTACCCAATTGCAATCTTCTTACTGAATCGGTCCTCAATGAGATCGGCGTCTACATCCCAAATGTGCTTGAAGGTGTCAAACATTTCCGGAACGTGGACCACGGACACCGCTGGATGGGTTGACTTTGGTGGGATCGACGTTAGCACAGTCATTTGGTGACCACGGACAGCAAGCGCTTCCAAGACTGGCCAAATGGAGCTGATGTGACTGTGACCGGACATTCCAAAGTAAAGGAGAATGTTGGCGGAGTCAGCAAGGCGTGGACCATGACCAGCGAGCACAAGGAGCAGAAGAGCCCTAAACGCAGGCAGCAGGTGGCTGTGGCTTTGTTTCATTTTTCGGAAGGTCACAGTTGATGGAACTAATTGGCTGATGGCTGATTGAGACGTGCAGCTAGCTGACTAGCCCGATTTTTGGCAACTGATAGGCTGAAGCACAGGCAACATGCTAATTACATTATACAGTTCAGTGGACAAAAAGCGCATGACTAGCGACTAGCGTACGTGAATGAAACGTTAAGCAACTCGACTACGTGCTTCGAGTCGTGCTGCAGCAGGCTTGAGGCTAGTGACTTGGCTTACTGATAAGTTGTGATAAGACCCTTGACTTTGCTCGCTCCATAGCTCGCTCCTCAGCAGTTCCGTGTTGTGGAGTAGCATATCACGGGATTAGCAATGATTAATGTTTTATTGTTTATTCACCAAATATTTAGCATGTATATTACTATTTTGCATTGAATGTTGACTACTTTATACTTTTATTTTACCGCAACAATGCTATCGAAGTTTTTCCTTGGCTTCCTTGGCCTTGGCTTCAGCTCTCGCCTTCGCCTTGGCCAGAAGGGTTCTCGCGGCCTCGCCGTTCTTCTTTTCTAATTTTGGGGTTGGTTTACTGGCATTCGCGCTGGCACTGGCGACGGTACTGGTGATGGCGCGTTTCGGGCGTTTCCCTTTGCCATAGCTCGCGCAACGGTAGAGTTTCCAGACCAGGTACGAGCCAGTAATGAGTGACGTCAGCAGAACAGAGTGAGCGAGCACGTAAGCGTCCAGCAGGCGGTGCTCGTACCACGTTTGATTCACGGCTCCTAACATCAGAAACGAAGTGTCGCCGTGCCGGAGCACAAATTCAATCCGTGCCAGACCGCAGTGTCGACGAGTTTCATCGGCCCGTCTTTGAATATGGCGGACATGCGCTTTACTCGAGTGTTAAGTCTGCTTGCAGGAATTCAAATTCAGGATTCCAGCCGTAAGAAAAACTGAATAAATTAATCAGTCAAAATGTGCTCCATTTTCTCGTCGACAATGGTGACCTTTACTGTTGGGCACATTTGTGCTACACACGCCAGGATGGTGCACATCTGCACTTTAAGTACGCGGACGTTCGTCTCGGATGTTTGTAGTCATCCTTGTAGAGTCGTGATCAGTGCGTTCCTCTCCGTATAATTTGGGCAGCCGGCAAGTCGCTGTTGTTTCATGTTCGGGCACTCAAGAGGCTTGGATAATGGATAATCTCAAATACTCCCCATCTTCGCGTAGAGCTGGGTCACAATCCTGCACATGACGTGTACGTAGCCTCCGCCTGTCCTTTGAACTTCTCGCCACAACGGTCGCAAATGAAGCTGAAACTCGTCTGATGAGACAGCTCGTGCGCGCGCAAAGCCCGAATTGTCACACACAAAGCTCCGCATGACTTGCACAACGAAGGTCGTGGTGGCTCACATTACGGTCCAGGCTCCCCTCCAGCACAGATACTCCCCATAAGACGTACACCGCCACTCCAGCACCCGTGTGCATGGTCTGCAAGTGTCGAATCAAGTCTCGGGGATACTTACGCCCAAAATCGCACGATTGGCACTTGTAAGCGTTCTTTTTGCGGCTTCTTTCCAAACTTGCGTTGAGGTTTCAATGACCACGGGTTCTTCTTTCCGCATTACTTTGATTTTGCCGATTTCGTGACTTGATTGGGATCAGGCATCATTGCCTCTGACCCCACAGCTTCTTGCCCGGTCACGGACGCCTCTGTCAAGGCGCCGTCCACGTCCGTGTTTGTCACCGGATGCTGCCCGATGTAGTGCGTGGCCAACATTTCGGCAGAATCCAGAACCATGGAACTTCCAAGATAGGAGCGAAAGATTGCGCTCGGTTGTCCAGGGTCAGCGACATTCGGATTGGGCTCTTGTGTCTCATGTCCCGGTCCTGAAGCAGTGTCCGCCTCCTTCTCTGAACCTGCAGAGTAAATCAGACCCCAAGCATGGCAGATTTCTCAGGGAATTCATGTTTGGCTACAAAAGTACCTGCAGCACCTGCACTGGGTCCAGTTTCCTCTTCGTTGTCACATTCCATTCCCGGATTCGTCTCTCCATCAATCGTCAGGTCAATGACCTCGAGTTTAATTCCAATCACCCATTGTGCCATGGTTTGTACTGCAGCTGTGAAACTGCAACAAGAATGAAAGTTTATGATCTTGTCGCCTCTCTCTCAAGTCTCGGCATAAAGAAGTCAAGGTTTTTGACTAAACTGTGCACGTCTACAAAGGTTCCGAATCAACAGCTTACGCTGACGTGAACCACTTGAGTTCACTCTCGTTCACTGCGCCCGTGCTTCACGAACTGTCAGATCGTTGACTTTATGAGTCATACGGAGAAAGAACTCATTTCTGGAACTGAAAATGTTCAAATCTGTAACCATTTAATTCTTGTCCCGTATTTTTCCTGTACATTCATGCTCCTATTTGCAAAATTTATACATAGAATTCAGATCTCATACCAGCGCCCACCTGCCGCTGTCACCAACATCCTCTTGTACAGCTCCTGATCCACTTCGGTCACGAAGTTCGCATTGGGTGCCCGCCCCTTCCCCGACCTCCTTTCTACGACCACCATCTCACGCGTGAGTTTCCCACTCAACTCCACCGTCCCGTAATAAGACTCAACCTTCTTTACAAGCCGTGGCTCCATCGAGATCGCGGCGGCCAGTGCGTCCGATGCCGTCCAGGTCGTGCCGTTCTTCCCCAAGTGCTCAGCCTCGACCCTGTTCATGAGCTGTACTTGCCGGGTGTTCAGTCCGCCTAGGATGTTCACCCGAAAGTCACGTGGCAGCCTCGCGTACGCACGACGCGTCTCGAGCGGGATGAGCAGCTTTGGGGTCGTGTATCGCTCGAGCACGACATGTGCCGCCTCAACGTCCGTGAAGAAGTTGAATCCTGCCGTAGGCGTCATGCTCCCATACCCCAAATAGTTCCCTCCGAGCACCACGATGCGCACGAACTTGTCGCGGATATCCGGCGCCTTGTTGATGGCCAGAGCGAGGTTTGTAAGGGGTCCGAGTGCCAAGAATGTGAGCTGGCCGGGGTATGCCCGGGCTAGCTCCACTATCTTGTCCACTGCGTGACCGGGTTGGCTCCAATCACACTGTACTGGGGGTAGCCCAGCATCCCCGAACCCGTCCTCCCCAAAGTAGGGGGGCTCCTCGACCCAAGGAGTGACCAGCGCAGTCTCCGCGCCGGAGTACACCGGGATTCCCCGGACCTGCGCCGTCTCTAGGATGCGATTGACGTTCCGGAGCCCGTTGTCCACGTGCGTGTTTCCGTGTACCGTCATGATTGCGATGATCCGCAGATTCGCGGAGGTGTTCTGGTCGGCGCGTAGGAGTAGGAAGAGGGCCCAGGCATCGTCGAATCCCGGGTCGACGTCTACGATCAGATTGAGGGGGATTGACCTCCCGGTTCGGGGGTTGTCGAGCGGCGAGGCGGATGCGCCAGAACTGAGTACGACCACCAAGACAAGAACGAGAAGAACAGTATTAATTGCCATCCGGGAAAATTAACTTGGAAATGCGTCCAACTTTTGCAACTTTTCGATTGTAAAGTAACAGGAGTGTGACCAGCTGATCAGGCTGATCTTGCACTGAGTAACATGCGAGCGCAACATATCGCACTCGAAACTGATCCCTGACGACATTGAGCTATAATTAGACACGGCGAGTTTTTATCTCATTTTTTGTTCGTTGAATATTTACACTGAATATGTACAAGATTTCAGGCAGAATTAAAAAAAAATTCAAACTTTGGACCTACAAAAATTTACGCAGATGAAACTGGATCACCGTTGTCGAGCCTCGCTCAACTTCCAACATCTTGATCTCTACGTATTATGTTCTAATTGGGTCCATTTACAGTCTCCATGTGTTCAAGTGTTAAACACCTAGTAATGTGTTTCGTTAATCATGCTGCTTTTATATTGCAGTGTCTGCTGAATGCTCCTTCAAATTGATTTCCGCCGTACTGAGGAAGTTTAATGTCCACGGACAGGCAGACATTTGTGGATCCATAAGCCAAACTATAAGATGTGCTAATAAAGATTTCATACGCAGTTCGGGCGAATTGCTTCCTTACTCTAAAATTTTTATTTTCAATTTGCCATTTTTCACCGAATTGTTACAGTACAAATGAATTGGTGTCAGTTATTTCCGAAATGATTTTTAAACAATTTTGACATCTGCACAATTTCTAAATACTTGTGCTGGATATGGATTATCACAAATGTCCCAATCAGGTCTCCCTGGATATGAAGTACGATAAGTCCAACGAACTGTACAACGTTCACATCGTACAAGTGGGGGAAGTTGAACTCGTGCAGTAATTAGACGTTCTTGCTCATTGCCATGTGGAGAACAGACTCGTGTTCCACCACGGACTTCTTCATTTGAACTTAAAACTTGAAGTTTTTGGAAACAATTCTCAGTCTCAGTTTCAGAGATGCAGAGTTCAAATTCAATGTAACCGTAATGACTGGCAGTCATCACAGCTTGCATCTCTACAACCTGTGTGCATATAATTTTCACTTAATATTTGAGTAAGTTAACCAAAGATGATAATAAATAAATGTGAAAAACTTACTGATCCAGATTGGTAAACTTCTGTGACAATTCCTTTATCAAATTCTCCACCTTTGTGATACCTTGAAGTGTCACCCCATGCTGCTTCACTACCACATCGTCCACAAGTGGAATATTGCAAATCTTGGTCACGACATTCAACACCAGCAGCATTCCAATCATATGGGGGCGAAGTTCCAAGTTCTGGACGCATAAAGAGGCCATGACGTGCAAGTGGGGATTTAATGTATCCATGACCAGTGGTCAAGGCCAGAACGGAAAACAAGACAAATAACTTTGAATGCATTTCTAATATTCTCACACTACTTTGTAATTGATACTCTGTCCTTTCTTTAGCTTCCTTTTATACTTATATTTTTTTTATTTTTGCACACTTCCCTCCTGGACGCTCAGGATTATCATCGCAGCTGCTAACTCGTACTACACCCACTTGACCAAAGCAAAGCAGCTGCTTTTTGACATTTCACATTCCGATGACAATCCTGTCAACATTGTGTATGGTGTGAGGTGCTGTCATTTATGTCGCATTATATATTAATAAAAATAAAAGTGTGATCGATTGGTAATCAACAGGCATTTCAGCCAGCGGACGGACAAGATTTTGGTTCATCAAATGGTGGTTTTAAATCCAGTGGAATGGAATCTATCTCGTGCTTGTGGAATTTTGCACGTACTGCTTTTGTAGTTTAAAAATCCTTGTAGTGCTTTGTATTCATTTTGACTGACGGAGGAAAGCAAGCTGCAGATGGTGCCAATGGGGAATTCCTTTTTATTTTTTGTATAGCGATTAATTTGCAAAACATCAAAATCATAAACATGGAACAGAAGTATTGTACAATGAGTTATTGGGGAAAAACAGTTGTACTGTAGAAAATCCATTTAAATAGAGTAGTGTGCTTTTTAGTGCGCAGGGCCTCTACCCACGTGTACATTAAGGAGCGCGTGTGACGTAACCCAATAAAGAGTGGTTCGTCGGCCCGGGCTCGGCTTTTCGTCGCACAAGCGGGCCAGGCATGGGGAATGGGGAAACGTCGGGAGGTATCGGTGGCCTTTTAGTGGACCACTCTATTCTTGTGCTTCTGGGCCCAATTTGGCAGTGTTGGATCGGCCAACTGGCGGGCCTGCACTGCCCTGCCGAGCACTTGACTTCCAGATTTGGCCCATATGCGGGAAACGTGCAATTGCACGACGAGCTGCCTAATTCGGCCAAACTGTGGCCAAGCGGTGGGCAAACGGAGTACACCATGCTTGTTCGTTATGACATTCTAACGCACAATGTGAATTGTGGAAGGCGGTTGATGATGAGAAGCACAAAAGAGCTTGCATCAACGGCCTTCGTTTCATTTCAGTTTGTGCGTGCATTTGTCCTGTGTGAGTGTTGAGAAAGGATTATTGCAGTTCTAGGAAATTAAGTTAAAAATAACGAATATGAAAAGGTTCTGTGTGGTGAACTTTGTGGAGGGCGATTCAGTCGAGGTCGTGCCAAGCTCCTGGTTAGTTGAAGATATCTGCTTCTGGCCGCCGGGTAATAAAGTGTCCAAGTTAATTAAAAATCACACTTCGACACCAGACGAACGTTGGGACCAGTTCAAAATCCGAAAGCTCCACGAATATGGTAAGTATAACCGCGACAAGTGAAAATCTCACTGTTTACTGCCTGTCTTTCAACTGCAAATCTAAGAACCATACATTTGCCTCTAGATGATTATTCTTTTGCAAAATTGCAAGCAAAACGAGCTGAAGCAACATCAGAACTGGAAAGCGAAGTGAGTACGCCAAAACCAGCAACCAAACGTTCAAGCATTAGAAAACGCAGGCATTCATCAAGCAGCGAAGACTCGGTTGGTAGCAATGAATCAAATTTCGAACCAAGGGCTAACACTACTAGGCCGACCTCGAATCCTGAAGACCGTAAGCGCTGAATACGTTAAATTACTCAATTTCAACCGGTATTCGTGTAATACAGAGTTCCTTAATGTTTTCAGAGGCTTCAGTGGATGCGTTGACTGTTCCAGAAATTAACTTCAACATTCAGCCAAGCACGAGCCCGACTACTCCGCCAGTACAAAATGTGGCTGGCGCAACTGAGAGCTTGGTGATAAGCTGTGGGTGCTCGGCTGAAATTGCTACTCTCAGGAGTGAACTTCGTGGTAAGCAAACTTGGTCGTAAGAAACTTGGCATATGTCCAACGAAATTTTTCATTTTTAGGGTTTCAAAACACCGTATTTAAACAATTGCGCCACATTAGAAATTCATTAACAGTACCGGCATTGCGAGGAGATGGTGGAGTCATTGGGCAATTTGACACGATCACATTTTTGCCATTGAAAACTACAAACGAAATTGCTGTGACCGAGAATTGGCTATTGGATGTCGACAACACAGCTTTACTGGTATGTCGTAGTAATTTTAACGGTATTGCGTTTGACATAACCTCGATTTTTAAATTTAACTTTCAACCAGGCGCAATACTTCACTACAATTGGAGGAAGAACCGCTGCAGAAGTTGCAAGAAACATCCTCACAAGAACATTTTCGAACACATTGGCCATTCAAATTTCTTTCTCTGGAAAAGGAACGAATAAGTTGAAGTTCAAAGACTCAAACTTGCATAAAGTCATTACTAGTAAGTTTAGTTGCAAATCTTTCAACAATGTTAAACTGGCTTAATCAACTTTGAATTAACGAATATATTATTCTTCATTTTAGCTGCAATTCACCAAACATCAGGCATCGGACACACGACCGAAACGGATATCAATAAAGTTATCCTTAACTGGTTTCATTCGGCACCGGACAGAGACG
>WIXG01000564.1:0-38404 GCA_009869945.1 Mesaphorura yosii
AATGTGAGACAGGAGTCGAGAAAGACACGAAAGATTAAGATTATGAAAGAGAACCGGCCTTATCTGTGCCAAGGGCAGGTGACCTGACAGGTCATCATTTAATCGTGCACGATACGCGATTGACTCGTGTCGTCTTCCTCGCCATTAATGTACTCGGACTGCTTGTGCATGAGCTTGTCCGACTCTTCGGCATGCCTCCTCGACTGCGCAGGCCTCCAGTCGAAAGTCGCTTAATTCGCGATTTGCAAAGATTTGCATGCTTAATTTTGGCATGGAGTTTAATATAAGCTCGATGCAAATGCGTGTCAATGGCAGTCGTAGTTGACTGCCATAAGCGTCAGCACCTGACCTCACATCGGTCGTAGTGCTTGTGCCCCGATGCCGTACGTGAAGTCGAGGTGGTTGAAGAGGTCAAAGCCTATGGGCCGATATGCGAGGACGTTCGGCAGGCCGAGGGAGCTCAGCATGTCACCCTGGAACGTACATGCGGCGGATAATGACGCTCTACGTGCCATCAAAACACATGATGAGAAATCGTACAAATGTGGCACTTGTGGGAAACGTTTTAGAAGTAAGCCTGGGTGGAAGAAGCATCGGGATCCCGATCAGTCGCACACCATGGTACACAGCCTCCGTCGTGCTGCCAAACCTCTATGCATAATGAACGCCATGCACATTGGGTGGCCAAGGATGTTTTGCTGCGGGAGCCACTTGCGGAGCATCACATTCGGCGGCAGGTCGTCGTTCATGACAATCATCAACTTGCGCATTATGTGAGGTTCGATTAAGAAAACATGAAACCGAGCTTCTAACTTTATCTACAATGTCCTCATTTACATACTTGCACAACACGAACACGAATTAGACGATCAGAGTCCGAAATCCTGCGCCAATTCATTACAAGAGCATTCAGCAAAGATAAGCCACGAGTCAGAAGATAAGTGGTCGGTACATGGCGTGTGTACAGGAGCCTAGAAACTAAACAGTCCAAAATGACAGAAGACATACGGGCATAACATTTTATAAGAGAACTTACCTTGCAGAAGACTTCCTGGGCGTCTGGAGCTAAACTCATCAGAATTTGCCATTGCATCGCTCGTCTCAACTTCATGCGCCGACTTGGCTTGAATCACCCAAGCCTTTTGTGCTTCGGCCGAGCCGCTTACTTTTGAGTTGTGCTTTCAAAATTCAAAGTAACACAAAGCATAGCGTTATGTTGACTCGAACTATGCAGCTATGCCTACATACGTATGTATACGTAAAAGCTTCCTTCTATTGTCGTACTCCATTTTAGATTTGGTCTTGCTCCGTTTCGCAGCATCGCAGTTTTGTTCCTCCGTCTTAAAAACCTCCGTGTTGCGTTGCATTTATTTTCAGGTATTAAGGTTACGCGTTACGAAATCGTTAACTGAAGAGTTAATTAACTTATTAACCAGAAGATACTGACGCAGCAGTCCACTGGCTACTACTGGAGAGGTAAGGAATTTATTTTAATTGGCAGAAAATACCAGAAATTGCGCTGCGCTGCGCTTCATTTCCTTTAAACTTTAACTTAACTTAACGTAAATTAATTGTAGCCCATCGCATAAAGTGGCTTAATTTGTGGAAAGAAGCCCGATTCATTTGAATTACAATCGATCTAGTTAGTTGCGAGCGTTTTGGCCTGGCCAAGATTGGTAATTAATAGAAAGATGCTAGTAAGATTTTAGATTTGAGTTAATTATGCAATCAATTAATAATGAATTGACTTATTGTTGCATGTTACTGTCAGTCAACATCGTAAACTCCGAGTACGAACCGCCTCTCCCGATCCTGAGCTACTTGTGTACTCCCTAATTGACTGAGCATCTCTTCGATGATCTTCAGTCCGCTTCAATCACCATTTATCAGCACTTAAAGATAGCGTCCGATAGCATCTGTCTTTCTGGCCTACCTGCCCGCCTGTCTGCCTTCGTTCTACTTCCCAAAGAAAGGCAAGGCGGCAAAAATGGAGCACTTACATGACTTAACTTCCGACGGCCACAATTGCAACCCACTCAGCAGTTGCTTGATAGGTTTACAACATTTCACCGCCGCCAGCTCACCTACCCACCTTTTTGGCAACCACTTTAGTTTGCAGCGCTCCTCGACTCGACGGCGATCGCGATTAGCGTTTCGCCTCCCGACTTTCGACACAGACACAGCTCCATTTCACCATGGCCTCCTAGTTAGAATCAAAGTCAATCGGTCAACGCGTCGCTCCGCCGCCCGCCGCGCCCGCTTCTCACTACGCATAGCACAAATGAGTCCACCTTAACTGTTTTCTTTCGGCAATGCTGGGGTACGCTACGCAGTTATTTGTGTATTATCACTACGAATGACTCCTCATCAGTTCAGTTGGGGTTACGTCCCTCCAGTCAACTGAGAGGATTTCTTTAAGCGCCAAGCAAACGCCTTCCTTCCATCAACCTTACAATTCTCCCAAGTCGTTGGTAGTTTTTCGTTCACATTATTTTTCTTTATTTCTTCCATTGTTAACGTGCAGTGCACTTGTGCACTCGCTCGTCGAGCAGTTAATTTAACTTGATTCTGATGGCTGTAGGACAAAATGTCTGGGAGACATCGTGACTGGGACATCCAATGCAAGGTGTACGTTGGAAATTTGGGCAACAATGCTTCTAAGAACGAGCTGGAGTCGGCATTTTCCAAGTACGGGCCGCTGAAGAACGTTTGGGTCGCGAGGAATCCACCAGGATTTGCATTTATTGAGTTCGAGTAAGTCGCCTTCACAAGTATACCCAAAGCTAATTAATTAGTGGGCTAAGAATTGAATTTGAATTCTCTTGTCTTAATTCAGGGATCCACGCGATGCAGAGGACGCTTGTTCGCACTTGGACGGGACTCGTGTCTGTGGATCACGAGTTCGTGTGGAAATGTCAACTGGACGAACCCGTGGACCTGGCGGCGGTGGTGGCGGTGGTGGACGTGGACCTCCACCACCGAGAGGCCACCGAGGAGGTAATGGTAAATGAATAAATTATATTGTTGCATGCTACGCCAGCGTTGGGGCTGAAACTCTGAATTCTAATGAATTGTTTTGAATTTTTGCGTGTTGCGTCGTGCAGGTCACTACAGAAGTCGTTCCCGTTCTCCAGTGCGTGGCGGCGGTGGTCGTCGTTTCTCTCGTTCACGTTCCCGAAGCCCAATTCGTCGTGGCGGTGGTGGTGGCGGAGGCCGTTCAAGATCACGTTCGATGACCCCACCGCGTGGTCGTCGTGAGCGTTCACGAAGCAGCTAAGCTAAACTGGGACGACGGTAAAGGTGGTCATGATCAGCAAGAAGATGAAATGGCAGGCAGGACAGAAATGGTAATTAATATTTGGGTTTTGACATTTAACAGTTAAGAATCAAGAATTGATGTAAAAAGCAGGAGTTTATGTTTATTATTAAACGTGTGTTGTATTAACAATGTTAAGATCTTTTTCTCTGTATACCGTACCACATCCACTAAATTAGTATTTAATTTCTACATACCGAGTACGATTAAGTATTGTATTGTTGTATATTTCAGTTTCACAACACAGTGACGACACATTTAATTGATAAACTATGAATAAAATGCATTTAGTATTTGGCAAATTAGTTCCGTGTCCTTCGTTCATTGACGTTCATCGTCTTCCTTCTTCGTTCATGGTAAATTGTAGCAGTTTCAGCTTTCAGCTAATAAACCGTCATATCACACGCTCTTCTAATACGGAAGTACACCGAATACAGTTACGTTTGATGTAGCCGAGAAAGCGAATAATAATTAACAAATTAAATAGGTTACTAATTCAGATTAATCGTTAATGAACCAGAAACTAGTCGAAAGAAGAAGTTGGGCATGTCGGTGAAGCAAACGCAAAGCACTGGCGACTGACATTAAAAACTGACACAGACACAGAGCTTGTAGCTCTGCGTTGTTCTAATTCGTTCAAACGGACAGCTTAATTTAATTAATGCTGAGCAAAGTCGAAAGTCAAGTCCAAGTGAGTTTAACGCAGAGTTATCACGCAAAACCTTCCTCACATTGCCTCACAATTTTCACAACCTACTCTTCTAGAATTATTAGAACTTCTTCTAATACGTTTAATCGTCTCCAGTATCGTATTTTAATGGATAATCGGCTATCTGGCCTCAAATTGGAAGTTTTTCCAGTCTCAACTGCTTTGCTACATGATTTTTGGACTTTGTTGCTAGAAAACAAAATTAAATGAACGAAAGCGTCTGAGAGCTTAAGATTAAGCATTAAGCCGTTAATTAAGGGCAGGGTAGGGCGCAGGGCGTGGGCGAATTCAGAATTCGGATCCGATTTGACTTGACTAACTAATACCGTGTACTTGTAGAAATAAAAACGTAACTCTTAATATCAACATTTACTATATTCGCACTGGCATTAAAATTGACTAAATACACTTCTTCTTTTATACTTACGCGAGGCTAGGTGCTAATAAACTAGGCTAATGGTTGATTTAATGGCAATGATTCGTTGATTGAAAATAAATGGTAGCAAATGGCCGTACGTAAAATGCGTGGGCGTCGAACTATCAACTAAAACGCGAGCATTCGAGTGAATTCTTGGCGAATTTCTCATAAAATTGTCAAAATTGCGTTGTAAAATTGTGAAAGTACTCTACTTAAAATAGTAGAAAAGTGACAAGAATCTAAAAATTTGTAGGAAAAGTCGAGATTCTCAGCTGCGTATGTCGCTCGTGCTCGCTCGTAGAAATAAAGTAGAAAAGTGATTGACGCTTCGAATTACGAGTAAGAAATTACAAGAGGACAGTCGACACACTAAGTTATTAAGAGAAAGCTTAGGCTAATTACGATACACGAATGAGTCGATCCGCAGTCCGCGTCCGCGTGTTTGTGCGTGCTGGCTTGGCTTTAAGCCAATTGCTAGAACTTAGAAGACTTCTTTTGCTATTTCCTATTCAGTAGCGCAGCGCAGGAGTCCTTGCCTTAATTAATTAGTAAATTGGTTGACTAGGTTGTCCAAACTGTACAGCATACAGACTTTGTGCTTGCAATTGTGCTTGTTGTGGCAGAAATCGGATTTCATTAAGCAGAGTGTGCACCACGTGCAGTGACCATACACGGTACAGAATAAACACTAAGATTGGAATGAGAACCGCCGCAGATGCGGGGCTCTTGATTAGAAATGAGAGCAGGGCAAAGATAAGAAGGGCACAGACTATACAGTTGAAGATGATCCAACTCATCAGCTGGCCGACGTTTCTCTGTGAAAGAAAAAAGAAACAATAGCAAGATTAATTAAAGCGCACCGGCACGAAGAAGTTAATTCAGTTAATCAGCTATCAGCTACCTCTTTAGCGCCTCTGTACAGAGCAATGAGTATTATCAGCCACATGAGAAGAGTCACGACCGCTCCTCCAGCCACCAACAGCGTCAGCCTCCCAACTTCTGCCTTCATCTCCTCCTTCTTCATGGGGTTCAGCTCGTCCTCCAGCATCCAGTCGATGAGCACGGTCGGAAGACTTATGCCGATCAGGGCGGAGAGTGCAGCAAGTACGAATAGAATCTAGTGGGACGCAAAGATCACATGAGATGATTAGACATATATCATTGCCATCGCCATCACGTTTGGAGATAGGAAACTTACAACTTCTATGTACACGATGACTCTAGTCTTGCTTGCTGCTCCCATTTTGATAAAGTACAATCACTGCACGATACCTTTTTTGGATCTGCCCTTTGATTTGTCACGCGAAAAGTTGTTATTGGCTTCGCACGGCACTCTTGCACTCTTATTAAAATGCGGGTATTGCGCTTGAATCGCTTGAATTCAGACTCTTTTATTGTTGGTCAAAAACGAAACAGGAAGTCGAAGTGTGCTTGTACGTATCAGTAATTCACTTCATTGGTTGACCGACCCATTCAGCGATCAGCATGAATCCTCCAGCAGTGCTTCATCCTTCATGGTTTCGTCTTCGTCGAATCAAATCGCCAGCCAGGTGAGGGTAATCAAATTCAAGTCCACATCGTGAAGATCAGAGATCACTTCGATTCGGTTCGGCTTTAGTGTCACTGTACTGTCACTTGATTTGCCTGCAATTAATTTTGCCGATTGATTATCCATGAATCACAACTTCATTTCACTTCAGGTGCAACACAAAACACACATTCGTCAGAGATCCAGAGCAGACGGCACACGGCGGCAGATGCAAGACGAAGACGTGCCCTCAGGAGGATGAACGATGAAATCATACTCCAAACTCGACTGTGACTCGACTCGATATTTTATAATCACCATCACTTCTCCATCACCTTCGTCTCGTCTCCAATTCAATCGTCCATCCAAGAAGTACGAGCCTGCCTGAAGTATTACGAAGCGAAAGCGAAATACTACAGCGATGAATGAACCGTACGTACAACATGGATTATTTTTGTCGTGCCGTGTATTGACACTGGCACTGGCAGTGTCTTCTTTTCAGTTCAATACTCATCTCGAGTACCGTGCCGTATTGAACACGGAACACTGAGTCACTGAACACTAGTCTCCTGTGTTGGTACTCCTTGTTTTGGTAAATAAGGTTTGGCTACGCTAAACCTTAGCTGCCTAGCTGAGTGGGTCCGTCGGTCTCTGCGCTTTGTGAAACATCAATCTTGTGCAACAACTTGCTAGCGCTGCTTTCCGTTTCCAGGCACGGCTTTCCACTTTCTACTATCACCACAGCTCAGCCTAGGCCACAGGCACGTGTACAAGTTCCAGCCAGACTATGCTGGATTCGGGTTCCGGGCTCGGGATTTGGTATTTTGTTCCTAGCCGGTTCCGTTCCGGTGTGAGTACAATGCGAAGACGAAGACCGAATGAACAGATCGATTGGTTCATCCAGCGTGAGTGAGTCTGTTTGGCATTTGGCATGCAGCTAACTAGCAATTTGCAGCAATTTCCGGTTCCATTGTGTCAATATGCTACAATGACGATTGATAATGGCAATGTGTTCTTGAACACTCAATCTGAGGCATCTGAGGTCTTGAAAATGAAATTCTGGAGTGCTCGGGTCGGTCTCGTCGACGCATTCGATGGGGCAAAGTGAAAGACGCTCCTATGCAGTAGAGATTTCGTGGTTTATTTGAACGCTCGAGTGTTGGTTTGGTGCAATGATTGATTCTTTGCGTTCGCGTCCATCGCTTGGAGCTCTTTCTATTGTAGTAGTGCAATTATAATTAGCATTAACATCAATTCTGTACTGTCGGCTAATTAAGCTGATTACGAAACAAATCCTCCTTACAAGGAAAGTTGCGAGTTCACATTAACTGCTCAGTTATTAACGGCACACGGTAGGCGTTTAGTTTTGGATTCGCCGAAGTGGCTGAAGGCCAAGTCGGTCAAGTCAAGTCAAGTTCATTGCAAATTGCAGGGCAAGGCGAGGTGATTTACTGATTGGCAGCATTCAGCATTTGCAAAATGTCATACTTTGGTAAGCTATAAAGTGCTGCATTGATGCTAAATAATTTCCTGCCTGTTTAGAGAAGCTAACTTGGAATTCAATTTCTTTTTCAGGTTCTGGCCAGAATCCTAACCATGGGATGGTTCGACCCGGCACTCCCATGCAAGCGCCTGGCGGTAGCATCATCCAACCCCAGCTTTTTAATCAGTTACAGTTTGGCCAGGCTGACGGAAGTGGATTTGATCATGGTGCAGGAGGTCATATTCAGTTGCTACAAGCGCCACAGCAGCAACAGCCTCCACAGTCGAATTTCCCGTTGAATTTCTTGACTGACCAATTGATGTCACAAGTTTCGACTCAGAGCCCAAACCTTCTTGGTACGATGGGGCTGCAGGGCTTGGCGGCGGGGTTCACGACAGTGCAGCAGAACATACAGCAAGTATCGAGCACGACACAATCATCCCCCAGCCAGCAACAACCTAAGCAGCGAGTTTTTACCGGAACCGTTACGAAAGTGATGGATACCTTTGGATTTATTGACGAGGACGTTTTCTTCCAGATGAAGTAAGCCAATTGTGGCCAACTTGCTTACAGCGCTAAACCGTAAGTAATTAATGAATTAATTCAATGCTTGCTTGGATTTTTCAGTGTTGTGAAAGGCCCCGTCTTGCCCAAAGCTGGTGATCGTGTTTTAGTGGAGGCGGACTTCAACGCAAATATGCCGTTCAAATGGAATGCTACTCGTGTCCAGATTGTCAACATGGCAGGCAACGCAGCAGGTGGCAAATCGCCTGGGTCATCCCAGCCGAATACTACAGCGACGATTCCCAGATCCATGCCACCGCCCCCGATCTTGTCAAACGCAGGGAGACATTCCAACAGTGCAAATAATCATCACCCTACATCCACGTCCGATCATCTAAACTTTAATCACGGTTCGATAATGTCAAATCCTCACTTTGGCCAGCAACACCAGACACAAAACAGTTCCAGTGGCGGTGGAATGTATGGACAGCAGACGAGAGGCAGTCCCAGCCAACAACAGCCGCCGCCTCGAATTGGACGAGTCCAGCCACTGCATTCTCAACAAGAACCGCTGATGCCAAATCCATTCCACCAAAGCTCAAGCCACTCAAATCCGAACCCACAGTCTTATCAGAGCAGTTCAAAAATGGATCGTGATCGTGATTTGGATTCTGGCCGTGATCGCGAACGTGATCTTTTGGATACGATAAATACGATTAAAGATCGAGGTAGAATTTCATACAAATTGAGCCAGCTTTAGTTATTGTATTATCTTCGTATTAGAATCACTTGATATATTCTGCTTTTCTTTTCCATCTTTCCTAGATCGCGGACGGGAAAGGGACAGATCAAGAGATGTGATGCGTGACCGTCGTTCGAGGTCTCGATCAAGATCAAGGTCACGTGATAGGAATGATTGTAAGGGATTCCACGAGCTCCTTTGATTTTCTGAGCTTGAGTTAAGTATCTAAGTGAAGTTTACATCGCGGTCTTCTTTTGTGTATTACAGCTAGAAGAGATGACAGACGTGATCGGGAACGACGCAGGAGTCCCGTCAGGAGCCCACCGCGTAGATCCTCGAGGGACAGAGACAGGAGACGTGAAAGGTAAGCTTGCGAAAGGCCAAGAATAATGAATTGTCAACAGAGAGAAAGAGCTAAAATGTAACCTTTTACTTGGCAAAATAGGAGCCGAGATCGAGACGATGACCGGCGTCGCCGAGACAGGTTAGTTATTCAATGTCCCAAAGAAATCTTCGACCATGACCAGGAAGAGAAATTATCAAAATCATTCCGGTTGCTTTTGCATTTGCACTTGCAGGAGCCGCGATAAGGAAAAGTCTAGGTCAGACGTGAATAAAGACAGCAGCGATCGCCGTAAAGAGAGTATTTCGATTTCATCTCCAGCTTCTTACTCCTCCAGAAAGCGTTCACACTCTCGAGACAGAGACAGCCGATCCGGGAGGGATGCCCCAGAGAAGTCGTCCTCGAGAAGGACGCGCTCACCTTCTCCAAGGAGGAAAACATTCTCGAGTTCAAAGTATGCATTTGACACTCCCAGAGTTAAATTGGACACGTGAGTTAAATTAATTTACAAATTGCTAATTAATATTCCAAGAATGGTAATCTTTTAATTCATTTTTAATTCTCCATCTCACAGAATTGACTTTGACGTGGTTGAGCTGAAGCGAAGATACCGACACGCTCAAATCCCTCAGGATTTATTTATGGCGAGGTCTTGCTGGGCGAAATCATTTTCCATGCTAAACTTTCAGCCAGTTTGCTTACCGTCAATGGCCAGCCCGGTCCACATTTTCCGGAAGCATACGGACAAGGTCGATTTGGGAATATTTTTCAAGGAAAAGAACGAGGCAGGAGAGCTGGTCTCAAAAGTTGAGAAGATTTATGATGTCGAGGAGCCGGGGGATGCCAATTCAATATTTAGCGTGAAGGTAAATTGCATCGCAATGTGAGCTCGCTAAATTAGTCTAACTTGAATAAATTACATCTGAATTGCTTTAATTTCAGGTTTTGCTGCTATCCATGCCAGAAAAGCAAATTCTCTTCCAGAAATGCTGCGGCTTGGCAGATGACAACGCGGCCAGATTTTATCTGAACAAGTTGATCAGCTTCATTGTTGGTATCAAGGTAGAGAACTCAAGAACATAGGGACCTGAAGGGTATAAGAATTTTTTGTGCATTAATTACGGATATTTTTTATGGTGCAGACTACAGACAAGAACGAACCAGCCGCAATCGGTGGAAGCTGGAGTGCTTCCTTGGACGGCGAAAACCCTCAGTCGGATCCACAAGTTTTGGTCAACACTGCTCGGAGAACATTCAAAACTTTTACTGGAATTGATCTGCAACCGTGCACGGCCTGGTACGCAATTTTAATTATGTTTCCTTCATTAACACATAAAAATCGCCCGTCGTCCTGCAACTTAACGTGACGATTAGCCGAAAGACTGCAATCTGAAAGCTTCCCTTCCGGGTAAGGTTGGATTTGGATTAGATTGATAATCGATGGTTAGGAATTGGGGACTCCAATTCACTGATTTTTGACTTCACGAGTTTGTTGTCTTTCTTCGCGTATCGCGTTATTTTATCGTCTTGTTTAATTTTTCTTTCTTACGTTTCTCTTCTTTGAATCCCGGAACCTTTGCTCGTCGTATTTAGGTTCCGCTTTATGGAGTTGTACTACAAGCGTGAAAGTGGAGTGCTGGAAACCGTCGTGTACTTCCTCCCGGACACTTCATCGTGCGCTCCGACGGCTGCGCAGTGGACGGCCCTTACCAGCGCTTACAGTTGGGTGTTTCACGGTGACGAGAAGAAGGAACCGCAAACGCCAGCGGAGCAGCAGATAGAAAAAGCTAGCAATGATGCAGACGCAGACGCTGTAGTTAACAAGAATAATTCACTTAAAACTAGCAAAGATAAGTCGACAGCGACGGTGACGGCGAAGGTGGAAGAGGCTTCCACGAAGGAGAAGGACGGCGAAGAGAAAGCAGAGACAGAGAAGGACTCCGACTCAAAGGCGAAGGCGGCTCTCACTTCCGAAGGAGATACTCCATCTAAAGACGAAGGAACGACAGCTCCAGGAGACGACGCCGCCACTAAAGCAGGGCTTGAAGATCCTTCTGCCGCCGTTGCTGATGGAAAGGAGGTTGCCGAATTTAAAGTGCTTAACATTTTGCATCTTATCTTAGCGTTAAGACTTTTATTGCTTTCTAACAATAATTGCAATTCCAATTTGCTTTGCATGGTGGTCTCAGTTGTGTATTTAAGAAGAGGTCGAAAGGAAAGCTTTTTTGTGTCTGGTTTCATGCAAACAAATGACGACAATATCGAATATGATACGAAATTATCACCAGAAGACTAAACTCTATTTTAAATTCATGTCTTACAGTTAGACTCAACGATTCATATTTGTGTAGAAGTTTTAATTGTAGTTTGAACTGTTCAACAGATCGTAGCAAGCGACGGCGATGTGGAAATGAAGGACTTGCAGCCTGGAAAGGAAGCTGAGACTGCAGAAACTTCTGCGATGGATACCTCAACCACGAGCGTGGAGGCATCTCCAAGATTGAGTATGGCGGATCCAAAAAATATGAACGTACGTGAAAATTGAGCGGAGCTTCAGCGCTGTGACTGAAATCTTGTTAATGGGCAAGCTGTTAACTTGAGTTTGTGGTTTAATTAGGTTGCTAAACTGAAGGAGGAGCTTTCCGCCCGCAATCTGAGTACCAAGGGACTCAAGGCACAGCTGCTCGAAAGATTACTCGAAGCCCTGGAAGCAGAAAACAATTCTGCGAGTGCGGAGCCTGCTGCTGCGGTAAAGGAGGAGGCGCCAACCGGCAGCGAGCCTAAGATTGCTGTAAAAATTGAAGCGCCCGAAGAAAAAGATGAAAAAGTAGTCGAGGATTTGAAGGAAAAAGAAGAATCTGAAGCCGAAATGCAGAATATTCAAGTTTTGGTTCCATTCACTGTCAACGTGGACGAGAAAACGAAAAAGTCTTGGGAACGTCGTTACCAGCTTCCCTCCAAGCCTCAAATGCTTATTCATCCATCCAACACTGCGAAAGATTTTGATTGCACTCAACTGTCGTTGGCTTCCTTGATGGATTTCACATCAACTGATTCGAGGCCACTGAAAGAACCAACGTTCGAGCTTTCTTTGTTTGGACATTTTTTTCACGAGATGCTCCAGTATGGATTCGGACTTCAAATCTTTAGGCAGCTTGTTGTTGAGGCGGAAAAGGCGAGAGAAAATATAAGTCCAAGCAAAGCTTTCTTGTTGCTCAGTTCATAAAATTCCTGACGAACTTTGCCATGTTTTTTTAGACGGAATCGGAAAAACCAATTAAAACTGAAAGGAAGCCTTCGGTTGGAGAGAAGGAGCAGAAAGAGAAAGAAGACGGAGGCAGCGACCCGAAGAAACCCAAATTATCCACCGATGAAGAAGCTCAGGCTCCAGTGATAATCACAACAGTTTATCCGGACCTCCTTTTCGCATTCTCGTACTTTGACTTGAGCCACGGTGGAACAATTCAAGCTTCAGATTTGGAGGAAGTTGTTTTTTCACTCGGCGTTGGTTTGAGCAGATCAGAGGTTAGATTACAATTACAAGAACTAAATTAAATCAGTGCACTTTGAGGCTTCGACTTTAAACACTTTATGCTGTTGGCTTTCATTGTATTTTCAGGTCTTGAAAATGATTCAGAAGGTTGTGTCCCCAAAAGGAATCTTGAGATACCGCGATTGGACGGATAAACCCACCGGAAAGGACGGGCCGCTGACAGAAGAAGAGAACAAGGCGTTGATTGATAAACTGCTTAACATAATTAAAGGTATTTTCAATGTTCATTGCATGAGTTAGGAGTTAGGCGTGGCTGTGATTTGCCTAAAACTATCTAATTATGGAATTCTTTTCTCTCCGCTTGACTCTCCAGGAAATAGAACTCTGCTTCCAGTTTTCGTCTATCCGGACGAAGAAGATGCGTTGGCGTTCACGTCAGCAAGCGCACTCAAGTTTGAGCAGGGCGGAAGCGGATCGGACGGCGCAGTCGCGGGGTTGTTGAACCGAATCAAGAAATATGAGCAGGAGCGCTCTGTTCAGGCAGCAACATTAAATGTGACCAACAACACACTCGGTACGTTATTCTGTTGACTCTCACATTCCTCACATGTCAGTCTCACTCCAAAATTCGAAATCCATCTTTTCATATCGTCCATTTTCTTCCAGTGCAATCCAAGAATCAAGCTGCAGAACTCAAACGTTCAAATGAGTCGTTAAACAAGGAGCTGACGCGTACAAAAGAGTCTCTCAAGAAGCTGGACGCTGAGTCACGATCAACAAGGGTAATGGCTATTTAAAATTAATTATTTTTAATTTCAATTAAAAATTTAATTCTACATTTGAACCTCTTGCAATTATTTCAGGGAAATTTGGAGACACTCAAAAGCGCTCTGGAAAGCTACGTCAGTCGGGTGCATCATTTGATCAAACTGCCCGCGCCTGCGAAGGGTGGAAGTGTTGG
Source organism: Mesaphorura yosii (assembly GCA_009869945.1). NCBI lineage: Eukaryota > Metazoa > Arthropoda > Collembola > Poduromorpha > Tullbergiidae > Mesaphorura > Mesaphorura yosii. Next base: position 13,498 of record WIXG01000564.1, read on the forward strand.
CGGTTCGGAGGGCACAGCGTCGCCCAGATCTACTGAAGATAATTGATGGCTAAACTACTAGAACTACTTTTCACTCTTGTTTATTTTTTGCATTTGGAGTACGACTACGTTGAAGCCGACTGAAGTGACGACGATTAATTTATGGTTAATGATTATGTTAATTGTTGTGCTTATATTAAATACTAATTATTATTGTTTAATCATGTCCAATTTTGATTCTGTCCGAAATAATAAAGGGTATAACAAGATTTCAGTGTACTTTTTACATATTTACTGGTACAGCATGAATTAGAACTGGAGTCAACCATTAAAAAGCCTGCGATCAGCAACGGCCCAGAAAACTTTTTGCACGCATTTTTGTAACAGGAAGATTTCGTTGGAAAACTAAAGACGTAAAGCCGGCCTGAGACAAGGACACGAAGGGGAGACGCGACACTTACTCGCTAATTCAATGGGACAAATTACGAAATACTTTCGTAAATTGTAAATTACTATTTGGACTAGCAAAGCACAAGAAATTTTTTGCCATATGCCAGTGCAGTTTCTCGTCCAGTTTCTACCAACCCAGTTCCCAGTCCAGTCAATCCAGCTCAGAAGCCTGAAACCAGAACAGCCACAGTTCCGAAAATTCGAGTTCCAGTGCCAGTACGACCATTAATTCAAGAGTTGGTAACTTAATCCCAATTTCACAATCACTAACCAGTGATCTCCCTCGAACGAATTGACATCGAAATTGATATGGCGTCAGTCGCGTCAGCGTCAGCATCAGGCAGACCACCGAAAGTAGAAGCAGAGAGTGTGGAAAACGAGCCGAAGGAGGTACCAATCATGGACAAGGACACTGGCAACGGTGTAAAGAAAGAAGAGCCTGGTGTGGCTTCGGCCTTGGCCTCTGGAGCTGGACAAGCTCCACAAATTGACCTGGATTATATACTTCATCTGGAACAAATCAAAAATTTGCAGCTGATTCGGGTAAGAATGGCAAATGGAGATGTGCAGCAGCTTCGGTCATTTCATGCTTGCATTCGAATTATTGATCTCAGGCGCAGATGGAGCCAGATTTGAGACTCTTGCGAGATAAGCTTCCACACATCAGGACTGTTCGATCTTTCCAAGTTACCCACATCGACAGCCCGTACGATTTTTATGTGAAATTCATCGACGTCGAGTACCCAGTGCAATTGTTGGATAAGCGAATGCAGGATTACTACAATAATCCACAAAACTTGGAGGACGTGGTATGTTTTCTACCTGTTTATGCCTTCAACGAGCATTTTAACTGCGGTGTGTTCATATTGATTCTTGTAAATACAGAAATATGATCCCGTTTTCGACGTCAAATTGTACCTTTGGCTGTACAACCCACCAGAAGGAGGCCGTCGCTGGGAGCGAGTTAGAGTCTACGCCCGAAACAGAGCTGACAGGGTGTGTCGCGTTTTCTTGATTGACATTGGCATAAAAAAAGTGGTTTTCTACGAAGAACTGTACCAGCTGAGCCAAGAATTTAGCAAGTCGGAGGGTCGAGCTATTCGTGTATATTTGCTGGATGTTGTTCCGGTCAACGGTGGGACCACTTGGTCGGAAGAATCTAAGAACGGTAATTACAACAACAATTATTATATTTCCACCAAATCATAAATCGAATTTATACCTTTTCACCACTTTGCAGCATTTACTGAGTTGGCTTTGAACAAGAAGTTTGATGGGATTGGATCGAATAAGTTTAGTGAGAAAGATGATAGTGAATTTATGGAGCATTGCGCTCGCTACGGCGTCATTCTTTTTGACAAGCACTCAAAGTACACACTTAACGCTGAAATGTGCCGGGTGGGGTTGGCCGAAGGAGTGGGTATTGCGTAAGTACAAAACTCGCCAACGACACCGAGTTTTGTTGCTGCATCGTGCATTTAAAAATACAATTTTGTATCCAGTGCCGGAAGATATGACATACTTGAGGAGAACAATGAATACGAGAACCGAATCTGTGACTTCGACGACTCAAAATTGGTAGCAGTTCTTTGCGACAAGCAGGCAGCCATAGCAATTGGATTAAAAGAGCCGCCGGAGGCCGCAGCTGACATTCGCAAGCAGATTCAGGTTGAATTCGAGCGAGAGGGTAGGTTTCCGTGTTTGTGGCATGGTGTAAGCAATGAAATGAAATCTTAACACAATCTTACAGCAGCCATTGATTCCTCCAGGCGAGAGTAAAACTGGTGTTCAACTGGCGAGGGAAGTTAAAGAACGCGTCGCTCGCTGCATTTGTGGAACATTTCTGAACCCGTCTTGTTTTTACATCCTGATGTACGAGAAGATTCCACTTTTTGAGAAGATGGTGGACTACATTGAAGGAATTTGGCAACACATCGGCTTGGTGGAGGACCCAAGCGTAATTCAGGCTGGAACACTGCTTCTGGTCGTTCGTACAGGTAAGAAAATCTCCAGCCAAAGCAGACGCCAATGCTCCTGGAGCAATGCTGTTCGATGGTAGAGTAATTAAATTACGTATGTTTACGTTTTGTAGACGATCCCGTTCAACGCGTCCACCGTGCGATGGCGAGGGAAGCTCCAAGGGGGCTTAAGGATGGCGCAGCTGTTAACGCTTGCTTTGTTAAAGTAAGGTTTCTTGCTTGTCTCTACTTTTCCGACACTAGCATTGCGAGTTTATTGTGCGCTTGTGTGCTATGTTTGCTTTTCGTTGCAGATATTTCTAATTGACCTTGGAAGGTCCCTCATGGTCAAAGTCAATACTTTGCGCCTTCTTCCGAAGAATTTGGCCACAATTCCGCCGTTTGCTTATCGGTGAGTGACAGACTCAGAAGACCGGCAAAAGAGTAAAGAGAAAAGGACTCATTTTCAAGTTGTATTTGCTTTCTTTCAGTGTTCACCTTGACGGGAAAAATTTGAAGCCGAACACTCCTGCTTGGTCCTCAACCGCGTCCATGATGTGCCGCAAGATTTTCACCAAGCCGATCCCAGCTGGATTGTTCTACATTTGGAGGCACCCACGCGCCGCTACGGTGGAGCTGGCTGATATTGACGGTGAAGTCATTTTCGATTCTGCCAATAAAACGTGGATTGCCAAACCACGCGTAGTTCGTCCAGGACTCACCATCAGTGAAGACACAGCCAAGGCCACGGCTGCAATCAAGGCCAATCCGCTCTTCGGTCAGTTCTTCAAAAGTGTTGGCATCGAAGTCTCGCTCGAGTCCGTCGAACCTCCAACGGAACGGTTTCTGTCCCTCAAGCAAACGACCCTCGCCGAATTGGTCAAAGCGACGGGATTCGCGGTTGACATGAATTGTAGATCAGATTCGGCACTCAACAGTTAATTTGAAGTTTCGTTTCAACAAATGCTTTTTCACCTTTCGTGTGCATTTTTTAGATTTGACGTGGGAATAAAATAGTCCTAGCGTTTTGATGTTACCAGTACAACAATTTTCACCAGCCGAATTGAAGTTTATTTCTAAAACCTGCCAAGCCATTACGTTCTTCAATCATTTCTTATCTTTGCCATTGCCGTTTGTTTTTGCACTGGCTCGCCTGCTTACTCGGCAAAAACTCACCCAGTGCAATTTAAAAATCGCAGCGTAGTGGAAGACACCTCCTGATTTTGTCGTGAATTTTTCGAAATCGCTCTCAAAAAGGGCAAGAAAGGCAAGAATCCTGTCCAGTTCAAAGGAGTCTGACTGAAGCGAAGGTACAACAACTCGCGAAAATTCAATTAATTTTAAAAGTTCGACTGCCAGATTGATAAACTACTGCTTGACGGCTCAACAGAATGGCCGGACTGATTCTGACACCACAAACGCAGTATGAATCGTCCACTGAAGAAGAGGACACCGTTCACTCCGAATCGGGAGTCTCCGACACCGGCTCAGCCTCCCACGACGAAGAGAATGTCCTGCAGCAGCAAAATGATCATGCTTCACCTGCTTCAAGTGTACGAGATTATCAGTACAAATACCAAGATCAAGCAGCACGAAAAAGATTTTATCCACATGACTTTGTGGTTTTGAAAGAGAAGCAGTACCCTTACGAATGGAACCCAACGTAAGACGAAGATAAAGAGTCATTCATGCGATGATGCGATTCATGGTGCTAATCTGTAAATCTGTACCTTCTGTCTTTTGATTTGATCTTTCGTTCCTGTCCCTGCAGTTTTGGAGTTTTGGTTGAACCAAATCACCCAAGCCTGGCACTCCGAGAATTTCGAGCCAAATCCAAAATCAGCCTGAGTAAATGGAATCCGGAGGAGGGACTCGAAGACTCGCTTTACGTTCAGTGGGGAAATTCATCCAGTGTTAAGCACGTTAAGCAAGATGACGTAAGTTATTTGCTGAAGCCTTTATACTGACAGCACACTCTTACACCTTGCTTTCATGAATTGACTGAATTCAGAATCCTATAAAAGTAGGTACGTGTTAACATTCCAGATTAGCGTGGTCGACCGTGTCATAGTAAAAGGGCAGAAGGTAGCTCGTCAAGACTGGACGATTGGCTACGTCGTAGACACACACGTTCGAGTCGCCGCGCAAATCATCGGTTCCAATCACGTGATAACTGATTTGGATGTGAAGAAGCTTAAGCCTGTCACCGTAAGTTAATAACTTAAATCCTTTCGCTCCAGTATCCAGTTTTTCATTTTCCCATCATTTTCACTGCTTTACTGCTTTCCACGTTCAAACAGCCGATCGTTCGTGGTATCGAAGTCCTTTACGACAGCAAATGGGTCGGCATCATCACGAGCGTCACTCGCTCCAATACATTTCGTCTGGAATCGTTCGCTCGTGGACAGAAATTCGTGCTCGAGACGACGGAGGCCGATGGCTTCATGAGGCAAGATCCGTACTCCACCCAGGCGATTAACATCCCCAAACAGCGCACTCGACTGTCGACGCGTCAGATGGACCGTACAGTTTGGAAGGGGCGGGCCATGAGCACGCTCTGGAGAATGATGCTAAGATACATCATTCCAACACCGCTGGCGACTTATCTGGAAATTAAGGTGACGCTTAGCAGTAGCAGTAGCAGTGATTAACTTCAAGAGCCTTGGGCTTAAGCTAAGAAGCTTTTCTTTTCGTCGCAGCCCATCGGCATCACTGTCAAGTGGCTCCAGACGAAACCAACTGGAGACAATTTGGACCAGGCTTCGTTCTCTTCGATTGCACTGGCCAGCAGGGCGAGCTCGACGGAAATCTCCGCTTCAGACTTCTCCAAACTTGTCTTTGTCGGAACTCCAAACTACGAGACGATTCAACTGGGAAGCACACGCATGTACAAGCTGGACGAGAACGATCTGGTCACCAGTTTCAATGTGTGGATGAGCGGATTCCGGTCACAGTTTCTCGGCGAGCCTCCCGGCCGTTACGCAAACAAAGTTTACCCTCCAGAGTCGATTCACTCTGCCCTCGCTCTGGTAAGTGACGCCACGAAAATTGCAATTGCAATTGCTAAAAAATCGCTTAAACGATTTCAGTCCACTCAATTCAAGGACGAAGTGCCAGTGAAGATTTTACTGAAACAAACTTACGCTACAATCGAATGGAACGTAAGTGAAGTGCCTGTGACGTTATTTTTGACACAATTCTTCGTTCGTTGCTTTTGGCTCCTCATCTGATTGAAGTATGCGTGCATTTATTTGCCCAACAGAATGGAGACGTCGAAACAATGCCATCTGCTGCCATTCCAGTCATCTGCATGTCAAGAGACAGTTCAGCTCACCGAACTGGAGCGGTGGTCGCAAGTTTCTTTGATTCGGAGGGCTCGAGCAAATACGGAGTTGTCCAGCACAGTGAAGAACAGGGTTAGTGACAAATTCGTCAGAAATCTCACCCTCTCTTGAAAGTTTCGCCTTGGCCGCTTTTGCGTAGTGCTCGAAAAAACAGGAACAGTTTTGGTCAAATGGTTCCAACTGACTGAGCTTCCAAACGGAGATGAGGCGATTACGGATTTGGGCGTGAAAGAAGAGTCAGTTTACGACCTGCGCCCGCATCCCGAGTACACTTTCTATCGGTTGCACACAAATCTATTCCTCAAGAAAAACCGGCCAGATGCCCCGTCGCAGGCTGGAGTCGTGCTGAACATTGACGTGCAAAATGGGACAATGCGCCTTGGAGCAGCGTCCACCTCAGAAACATTCACGGTGTACCCGCATGAAGTTGTGCCACTGAATCAACGCTGCTACTGGAATTTCTTCACTCGTAAATGGGAGGTTGACGTCTTGCTTCCGCACGAGCACCATCTTGTAATTGAACGCAAGGTTCCAGGTAGGTCTACGTGGCGCGTGGTGAATTCGCAATTTGCGAATTGCCAGTCAGTTTTGCAAATTTTGTTCTTGTGCCTGCATTTTTTGTATTTTTTTCACCTTAGTTCGAGCTCGGGAGCCGATTTTCCTGCCGAGTTTGAACAACGACGGTTCCCGCCCCAAATTCCAATCTTGCCTGCTGGAAGAGCATCAGCTCCTGATTTCGGACTCTGCCCCTTCATCACACTATTTCTATACGGATCGGCTGAAGAATCTGACTTCAAATTTTGGTAAGATTCTCGCACGTGACTTGGAAGCGCTGGACAGCAATGTTCCAAGCGGAGCCTGGGTTCGAACTTATGAAGATCGGTTGGTAAGCAAATTGACAGTAATCGCGAGTTTCTCCAATAATAGATTACTGTGCTAATCTCTAATTTGCATTTAGGATTTGTTCTCCGTCCTCTTTCTTGGCCCAGTCAACACTCCGTACGAAGATGGACTTTTCCTGTTTGACATGCAAATTCCAGTCGACTTCCCAGCCACCCCTCCGAAAGTTCAGTTTGTCTCGTACTCGGATCCTTTGAACCCTCTGTAAGACGACACAAGACACAAGAACACAGTCCAAATTCGTGTAGTCATTAAATTTCAAACTTTACTTGCTGCCAATTGCCAATATGCATTTTAGAATCGCATCAGACGGCACCTTCTGCATTTCTAAGCTGGACTGGGATTGGGCACAAGGAAATCGACCGGCTTCATACATTCAGAATGCTTTGCGCCAAATTCAAAGTGAGTTAATAAAACTTCGTTGCGTCAATCATTCCAAAAATAACTTCATGCAGCCTTTTACATTCTCTATTATTCTGCCTCGTGTCAAAGGCCTCCTTTTCACTCCCGAGCCCTTCTACGCGTCGGACCTCAACAAGCAGTACAAAGACACAGAGCTTGGTGATCAATTCATACGAGTCTACAACGAGAAAGTGTACATCAACGTGCTCACGTCCGCCATCAACATGCTCAAGCATCCACACGACCCTTGGCGTGACGTGATTGGCGCTCATTTTGGGGTGGCTTTAGTCTCGTAAGTGATTAATTAAAAATTGATTGAAGTTTACTAGATTTATGCTACTTTGGATTCTTGCACGCTGACGCTTCCAGGAAACTCATACTCGCTCACAAATGGCTGAAACACGATGGAGGCAATGCAAATGAAGATTCCAACACCGAAGACGACCCCTTCGACGACGAAGATCGTCCGCCCGCTCCCGTGTACGCTCTCCTGCCCCTTTCAAAGGGATTCAAGCTGGCACTCGCAACTCGCCTGGAAACGCTGGACAAAATGCTACCGGTGGATTCAGTCAACGTCGGTGCCAGCTCTAAAAAGCCAAGACAGCTCATTCTGCAGGACACCGGCTTCCAGCTAGTCAAAGACGAGGCTTCAATGCTTCCTTCTCGAATCGCCAGCACAAGCAGCAGCGCCACGCTTACGGCAGCGGCTATTGCTGCTCGATCGATCGATCAAGACGAAGAAATCGTTGAGACAACCGAAGTTGAAGCCGTCACCGCTTTGGATTAAATGCCTACATAAATTTTAACCTCAATCATGCTTAAATTTACGTCCTGTTATTTCTTCGTACTGCTGCGTAATGAAAATTGTTATTTTCAGATGTAATTTATAAATTGTGAACGGTCAATTAAGTCAATGTCAGTAAATTATCAGTGTAAATCAGAATAAAAGAGATAACATTTATTGACAACGATAATGACCATAAAGACTAGCGATGGACTTGCTTAGAATTCGCAATTAGAAAGAAAGTTAAAAAATACGAAACTTTTGTGCATTTTTTTTCGCAGGAATTGATTTAAAATTGAAAGAGTAAACGGAATTTTACTGAGAATTGCATTGATGGACTTGCGAAAGGAAACTCACTCGAATTTCGTGTTCATGCTTTGTTCTTCATTCCCACGGCCTTGACTGCTGTTGCTGTGGGTGTCCACTGGGTATGCCCACTCCAGGTCCAGTGAATGGGGCAGTTGAGGAAAGTGATACTGAGTTTGAGCCGTCAAAATTTGCGACTGTGACGCAAACTGCACTGGAGATGCCATAAATGGACGGACGTCGACGTCGACTCCGAAGTTCAAAGCCTGAGGCGGCGGCTGAGGCTGCGAGAGACTCCAAATTCGCTGGGGCCCAGGCGACTCGTGGCGGTTGCGGTCGCTGGCGGGTGATTCAGGCGGAAAATACGCTGCGAGGCCTTGGCTTAGTGCTCTGACATCGCTGGTAAAGTTCTGGAATGGGTTTCCATTGTCATTATAAGGATCAAGGTCTTCAAGGCGCAGATTGGAACTGACGTTTACATCAATAAACACTGGATTGCCTTCAAAGGTTTTGGAAGACAATCCAAATCGATACTGTGGTTCGCCTTGGTGTTGACTGTGGCTTTGATTTCGATTCTGATCCGCAGCCGCAACCGCAGCTGCTTCAGTGAAGCTTGGTTCTGGCTCCTCCACATTTGCACCTGTTCCCAGTCGGTCGCAATCGTAATAGACATCAGACGGACGTGAGTAGCAGTGACTGGCTTCATTTCTTTCGAAGATGTGTGGCAGTGCCGATCCGGGTGTTGGCGGAGAAAGTTTAAGAATTTCTTCTCCGCCAGTTATTGGCACAGACATGGGCGAGGGGACACGTGATCGCGCTACATCTACTTGACCAATATCTTCCATATCGATTATGTTTCCATCTTGGCCGATGTTCACATCTTCTCCAGGGCTTGACAGCACTTCTGGAGGCTCGCACTCACGCCCAGACCAGAGCAATGACTGACAGTCTCTTAAATCCAGAAGCAGCGATGCCGATGCGAGTTCTGAATTTTCAGCGGTGCCGGATGACGGCGGGGGCAAGGAAAGATCGTCAACACGAGATAATGTGGATGCCGTCGACATCGGCGTAAGCGACCCAGAGCTCGTTCCCGTTCCCGTCCTCGAGAAAGGCGTCGCAAGCCATGCCGGCGTTCGGATTCGAATCTCACGAAGCCCTGTCTTAGCGTTCATAAACTCCTCCGAGAAGGGTTGAGCTTGAGCTTTGATTTCATCGTCTTCGCCTTCACCGTGGAGCGAAGCAACTGGAGCAACAGGCAGAATTTGTGAAAGGGATGTCGCTGAAGCCATCGACGCCTCCGACCCGCAGAGACTAAAGATTGGCAGGTGCAGGTGCTGAAGCACTCCTACTCTTGCGACAGCGTTTGGAGTTCCGTTGCCAGCTGCTGGAGCGGCCGAAATGGACACCCAAACATCAGGCCCAAGCAATTCTTCGACTGATTTTGCATTGGCATCTGCTTCTGCTTCTGCACTCTGGAAATACGAATACAGTGACTTCTGCACCATTTTCTTCTTGTGAGGGTGAGGAGCTCGTGGAGTGCTAAAATTGTGTCGTAGCGTTTCGTGATGGTGCCGCTGTTGCTGCTCTGGCGTTGGCCTTGACTCGAAGTAGGATGAAGGAGCAACACTTCCAGTCGGGCTCAGTGGAATCACCGTCTGACTATTCCCTTCTTCTCGCTGCTGATTCGCGTTTGTATTCGTGGAACTCGGCTTCACTCTGTTGCCATTTTCCATACCAGTAGTCACAGGGGAATTTGTCAGATCAATTACTTCAGGAGCCACCCCGACGACACCGACGTCGATATTGATATCAATGTCGTTTGCCTCATCATTTGTTCGACCAGGAGAGTACCCGAGAAGAATTTCACTGAGAGATTGATTATCATCATCTAAATCACGATCTCGATCAAGGACGCTGATGCTGGATCGTGATGGAGTAATTATGATGGATTCCGGGTCTTTGTCAGCTTGATACAGGACTGATTTTTGGTATGACAGTGACGTCTGATCCACTTCTGACCCATACCTTGGGCGTTGACCAGGTGTGCTCGCGACCACGATTTGCTGTAGGCAGCCTTCAAGCACGGAGTACACGGATTGGACGGATTCTGGGCTACGAATCGTGGCAGGACTTGGCTCTGGTGTTTGTGCAAATGCAAAGTAGGATCCTGCTTGGTTTCTGCCATAAGAAACAGGCACTGATGGCGCTGGACATGAGTGGAATGACGAAATGCTTGCTGCCGGACCGCCGACGCACCTACTGTGGCCACATGACTGCTGTTGCAAGCTGGAGCTTCTCGATATCGGTCTTGGAGTCGGAGTCCACGCAAGTGAACTAGAACTTAACTCGCTTTGAATGTCGTGCTCGTGAGGACTACTACTTCGATACGATTCAAGTCTTGACCTGGAAGAACGAGGAAGAGAAGATGCCAACGAAGAGACTGAATAGGGGCTTAACGAAGACACTGGCTGGACTTCTTCAATGTCTTCGAGTTGCATTCTCTCCAACAGACGATCATTTTCTTGATACATTCCATGAATACTTTCACTGCTCACGCTTAGGCTCTCGTCGGATTGGATTTGCCGTGCACCGCCTCTGAGTCTGACTCCTTTCGGCGCCTTGTCAAGTTCCAGTTCATGTGAAAGTTGAAGAGCCAACGCTTGGCCAAATGTCGGGAGACTTTCCTTCGCGAATGCCAGCAGTGGACATGTTCTCTTATTTTCCAGTCGCTGAATATAATTTCTTGAGGCAGCATTGTTATTTCGCCTTAAATCTGGCTGTTGCTGAGGCGGCCCGCCTGAACGGAAGTTGCTGTTGTTTCGATGATAATTCCAGCCATAGCCTCCTCCACCAGCACCGCCGGCGCCTCCCCCTCGTCCACCACCACCACCATGATCGCCTCGGTTTGGGAAAAATCGATGGATTGGCCGATTGTTTTGGCGTTCCTGCTGCTGCAGACGATATCGGGCGCCTCCGACCCAATTCATGACGTGACGCTGGTGCTTTAATTGTAATTATTGTCCAGTTGCAGCAGAGATTTCACAGCAGAGCCCACTTTGCTGCCTCGTGCTGTCCTGCACTAGCAATTAATCATGAAAGTTATTTAAGGTTTCAAGTTTGCAATTAATTGAAAAAGAAAGTGCTTACCTTCAGGCTACAGTCGCTCCAGGCTCAGGTGCAGCTGCAGGATCAGCCTATCTGAGCCAAAATGAAGTGCAGTTAAGATAATTAACAAGAACTGACTGAAGTGATAAACTGATGCACAGTCGGGTCTCGGAAGATGGGAACTCTTGAAAACTAATGCATGAGAGTGCAATTCTGTTAAAAAGTCCAAAGTAGTCAACAACTTTCTGGTTTCTAGCAGAATCTCAAAGGAAATAACCACATCCGTGAAGCAAATCGAGATTTTATGCCAGGTCAGAAAATAAAATTCCGTTTATTCATTCTAGTTTTTTTCTTAAACACACGCTGACAGTCCCAGATTTCTATCCGGATCGTTCGTATTTTAGGTGTGGCGCGGCTGCGTTTTCTTTGCTTGTAACGCACGTAAAATTGCAAATGGCTGTCGAGGAATCAGTCGGGCGAATCAAAAAGGAGCGAGTGCGTCCGCCAGAGTGGACCCACAGGGGCCTTCAATATGGAACCTGTAGAAATGAGAATAAAACAATAAAATTTGCACCAATCAAGTCCCAGAAGCAGAGGGCCGTCAGATTATGGAATAACGCACTGGAAAATATCCGTCGCTGGTGTCTTCTCCAAATTAAATTCAGCTACTGGCATTCCACGGGCGACAACGCGTGGCCCAAACTCGTTTGCAGGCTCCACGACAGAGGACGTCCCCGCTACGAGGCAAAGGTCGCAATTATCCAGCCATTCGTCTGAAACGCAGCAAATTCAACTGGAAAGATAGATAATGTTGTTCCAGACTAGAGAAACTACTTACAGCAAGTCGTCATGTGGGCGTCGGTCGGGTCTTCGTCGAACCAAATTATGTCCGGCCTGAGCAGACCGCCACAGCCCGCCCTTTGACAGCGTGGAAGGAATTTCCGTGGTATGTTGGCGTTCAGGCCCTCAGGCGAGCCTTTCCCGAGCAGCGCGGGACAAATCGGGCTCGCGTAGTTGGTCGTGATTTCTTTGCATGTGGTACACTGGACTTTGTACAAAGAACCGTGCAGCTCGATCAAATCCGTGGGTGTCGGCTTCGTACCCGTGCCCGTGCTCGGGCTGAGAGCGACCGCAGCTTTTGTATGGAGTTCGTCAATGTTTTGGGTGATGATCACAAACTTTTTCCCGTCACGCTCAAATCGCTTCTGGCATTCAGCGAGGACTTTGTGAGCCTGCGAGCGCGAAATTTTTCGGAATTAGCCTGTCTGATTAAATTTTAATGCATCTTACCGTGTTTGGCTCCTTATTCTTCGCTACTTCCCTTCTGTAATGATACAGCTCCCACACGAGCGAAGGATTCCGTTGAAAAGTGTCGTATCGTGCAATCTGCTGAATTTCGAACCCTCGCCAGTACGAGTCTGCCCCTCGAAACGTTGGAATTCCTGACTCGGCTGATACGCCAGCGCCAGTGAGCACGACGACGTAGGTGCTGCGCTGGAAAACTTTGCGAAATTCGATCAGACTTGACGACGGAGCCATTTTGGAGACAGAACCAACTTTTATTTATCACGCACAGATCACAGCTGCAGTCGATATCCAAATGACCTCTCCTCGTCTTCATTTTAGCTTAATCGCTCAGCATTCGAAATCAAAGAAGAGGACAATCGACAATGAGGAAGCGCTCGAGACATTTTTATTGGCTGTCAGCTTATCAAAAGTATCATATCGTTAATATGCATAGTAAAAGTTGTCTTGTGATCTCTGATCTGTGATCGTCATCGCTCGGGTCGGTCGTGCTTGTGCAAGATAACTGCGGATCAGCATGTGGCATAAAAGGAGATGCGATTTTGACTGTGATTGTGAATACAAAACGGTCGCAATCACAGGCGATTGACATACAGGAAGAGCATCTTTGTATAAATTATTGTCAATGCAGCGTAGCGTCCGCCGTCTGGCCAATTTTCATCTGCGATTCGCCACGTGCGAGTTTTATTACTTTTAATGAATGGTCAAGGAGAATAGTCGTAAAAAGTTTATGTTTATGCTGTGAGACAACTTTTTTGAATCACTTTGTTGGAAAATCAATTGCCCTTCTGTGAAAAATACGAAATTAGCCGCTTACAACTGGTTACTGGATCGAGATTAGTTTCATAAATTGAGTTTCGCATCGTTCGACATGCAAAAGATGAAAATGCGTGTGGTTTCGTCAGAGATGAGACTCATTGTCATTCATGAGACTACAGCGAGAGCGTCGATTCTACTGCCAAAGGAGGAAGATTTAAAAGATGAATTGAAATCTATACGCGAATTGGTGAATTTCCCGTCCCCATGTCCCCGTCTTCTTTATTTACAGCGAGCTCCGAACCATTATCTTCTTCGTAATTCTCTAGAACTGAGCGATAGAGTTAACAAGTTATTTAGCCTTTTCATGGCGAGTTGATTAGCTGCATTCTTCTGCAATTCCTATCAGTGTGAGTGACTGACGGCGACGCGCAATGAAGTCACTGCAACGGACAATACATATCGGGGCCGATCTCGTAAGAAAGGTAAGCTCAGTGCCAACGCCAATTAAGCAACTAAAGTACGACTGTTTAAGCTGCTGATAAGGATTCCTCATTTGTTCTATTCTTCCATTCACTTTTAAGGATGTCCTCGCCACCGGCTTTCTTCCAACTTGCAATCTTCCCTTCCTCCGCCTTTCAAAGCCACCATCGCCACTGATAGTTCCTTCCAGACTCCAAACCGGTTACTCGTACAAGGGAGGGTCGTACTACGGATCCAAAGTGGTGGACGACAAAAGTCTTGAGCTGTTCACTAAATGCGAAAAGTCGTATAAGGAGTGGAAATACGTCGAGAAGCTCTTCCCAAACGTGTACGTGCCCGAGGCTCCTACCGATCCAGACATTCAGCTTGCATCTGGCTGGCAACCACCGCGACAGACTCCCGAAAACTGCAGCCTTCCGTATTTCATCCCCCGCACCAAAAATCACATGATACCTGTCTATCTGTGGGTGTACAGGAAAGGGGACGACAGAGATGAGAGAAGGCGCACCCAGATTAAGCATGTCGAAGGAAACCTTTGGGTAAGTTAAATTACCCTTTGCACTGGGTTTTTGGTGCTGTTACCTAAAAATTGAGGCATTTCATTTGATCGTTGGTAATTGGCTCCCAGGCGCTCGAAAAGGAGCTCGGCGCTTATCTTCGAGACAAATACCCGAGGAAGGTGATTGTGACGTGGGTGAACGAGAGTTGGCGGCAAGTTTTTGTACGGAGAGATTACGTGGATGATGTCAAGGAGTGGGTGCTCAATCAGGGCTTCTAAATGCCAAACCCTCACAAGTAATCAAACTGTATTTAGTTAGTCCCAGTCGATGATTAGTCAATTTTTCATTGCAATAAAGATGCAGGTCAATTGCCTTACCTTCTCAGAACGACCTACGTATTGACGATGACGCAATAATTTTACGAGATTCGTGTTTCGTGTATTTTTAGGTTTTACTATTCATAAACCTGTCTCATTGTTTAATTGTTTTTAACTGCAGGTCACGATTTACGACTTAGACTACGACTTACGGCTTAGACAAGGAACGTCATTTAAAGTAACTTAACTTCTCTTAAGCTTTAAGCAATAATTATTAAAACAGTCTTGGGGTAATGCGTAAGCCTTCTGTTCTAGTCAAAAGCGTAATAGTAATTAAGTAATCACTTCAGGCTTACGGTTTCAGGTCGCAGCTTCGAACTTCACAGAATTTCGACGATATGAATTTTATTGCTGTTGTAATCGTTCAAAAACTCCACGCTGTTGGAGGCGCTTGGGCTCGAGCTCGAACCAGAGCAAACTGCTTCCGTCGTCGTCATCGCTGACGTCGACGTGCTCGGTCGAGCTTCCATTTCGATAGGAACCATGAGCTCGTATTTGCTTGTACTCGCGCCACCGCCGCCGCCTCCCAAAATATTTAGCTTCAACTCTGACCTCAGCTTGGCGAAATTCGCAGACGCACTGGCAGTGGCTGCACTGACGTCTGGCACGGCTTCCCAATTGATTCTCGCACCAATCACGATGACCACCGCCAGCAGAATGCAGCCGAGAACCCCGAGAATCGGTCCGAGGACCCGGAACACTGTGAACGAGTGCAGGTGGGGCAAATGCGGAGTGGCGGAGTCGGATTCGTAACTATGGCCGTGTCCGTGCCCATTTTTATCTTCATTCGTAATCAGCTTCAGCACGGTAGCATTGTTGTTGAGGTAAATGGTCGGGCTGCTCTCGGCGTTGGCGTTCTCGAAGTGCTCCGCGGCGAGTTCGGTGTGTCGTTTCCAGAAGTTGGATACTGCGAGCGGCGGCCAGTACCCGACGTGGATCAGGAGTCCACCTGCGGTGATGAAGGTCACGGACACGGCGAGACCGATGAGAAGGTAGTAAGCGTTGTCGGGCCTGGCGCGGGCGACGGAGGGTCCGGCGCCACCACCACTGCTTTTGGCGGTCATTCTTGTGTGCTTGATGCTGCAGTGCGTTCACTGCATAAAAGTCAAAAAGCAAAGGATAAAACGCTGGAAGATTATTAATTATATTCCTTTACAAAAGCACAATTACCTCAAACAGAAGTTTCTTGTTCTTCGCTACCTTCGTTATTCGCTGCTCTTTGCTTTGTCAACCGACGTCGTCAGCCGTGTGACAGCAGCCCGTTTTGACTTCACTGAGCACTGAATGGAACGCTGAGCCACAGGAAACAGAAGTTCATTGTATTCTACTGTGATGTGATGCGGTTCTCTCATCTCTGTTCTCTGTTACACTGCCTGCATGCACTGCAGTTATTATTTATAGTGTATCATTAATTCAGGCAGGCTGTTATTGTTATGCTACTCACATAATTCACTTAAGACCAAGACCAAGTAATAATAGTGTCGGTGTCGGCAATTTGTGCCTGTATTGCGTCTTGTTTGCAACTGCAGCTGAATCCCTTTGCAAATTGACAGCCAGGAGGCAGAAGCAGGTGAATTGTTGTACACGAAAAGCTCAAGCAAAATTCGCGAATCACTAATAGAATTCTGATTCTGATCCCTCATCTCATCGAGTTTTGCGCTGAAGACTGTGCAGACAGAGCCAAGTTGAATTGCAAGAGTTTGGTTGCTGCAGTTTTAGTTTACAACTGCAAATGTGCAAATCCTTCAAATGCATTCGCGTCGCGTCGCTGCGCGTCTCAGCGCAGTGCGCTGGTAATTGGATGACGTGCATGAGATCATATGCGATACGAGCAAGAAAGGAATGAGAGCAAGGCAAAGTAATCACGTAATCACATGCTTGATGCGTTGAATCTCATGAAACAATTCAAGAAGGAGGCAAAAGGCAATGATCTTCAATACAAAATCAAAATCTGTAAAAATCGTAGTTCGCAGGGTTTCAATCGGTCAAGTAAATTCGCGATTCGTGAAACGCGACTCACAGGCGATAGCACTTGACAATTCTTTGACTCGGAGGCCGTGACATTTTGTACACCGAAGCAAGACTCGGGTTATTGCCCGTCTTGCGAATATTTACCTTTTGCCAAGCGTGAGGTGTGTCGACGACTCGAAAAAATTCGGTATTTTATTCACATTTGTTGATTCTTCATTTTCGGCGCTATCGCTTTCGCTGCCTTTTTTGGAATTTTATAATTCGAACTTGTTTCAATAATTCAACAATACAGCATAAACCTCCACTTTTCACTTATTCTTCCTTCACTTCCCACCACCCCTTTTCGTACCCCTCGTAAACGTGCCCGAGCAGCGAGCTCCGGGCGAGTCTTCATTTGCACGGGATCTTTCATGGTGTGGAAGCCAGAGTCGTGGTCAGAGTCGATGACCTTCCAAAGGTTATTCGCCAAAAAAATCAGTCGATGCTTCCAAGTCAGAAAGCAGTTTTTGAAAGAGAATATAATGGTCGAGATCGGAAGTTTTTCGGTTCTTTGCCGCGACGAATTTGGCGTAGGCGTTGGCACAATCGTCGACGTCACCCATTTGAAGTACGCGAATCCGCAGCTGAAGATGAGCACCTTCCTGGAATCCTAACTGCTCCAGCGCACGATACACATATTGCAATTGCAAAGCTGCGACTTGGCCCTCCTCGTGCTCTCGACCGTTCACCAGACTCCGTCCCGTATTGCGACAGAAGCGACCTGGTTAACCGACCGCGACGTAAGCGAGCCGGGTTAAACGACCGGCGGCATAAGCGACCGGAGACATAAGCGACCCACAGGCTAAGCGACGGTGCCACATACCGTCTGGTCATATCTGGTCGGCGTTCTCGATTAAAATGTTCCTCAAATAAGCATCTGACTCTGAATCGGGCAGGGCAATGTGGGCAGCTGTGGTTGTGTCTTCTGGCCTAGGTGTTGGGGAACTCCTCCTTTTCCGGTGGTAGCCGTCGACGAGTAAAGCACTCTTTGTGTACGGCGACTTGAAAGACTGGGTAAACTTCCATCCAGACACATCATACTGGAATGGTTTTGGGTTGTCAGAGTGGCTGATTTCATGTCGTCGAACAGTGGTGAAGGTCTGGGGTAGAAGGAGCACTTGAATCTGTGGCCTCCGTAGTCCTGGGTCGATTTCGAAGGTCCCAGGGGTACTGACGGTGCCATTTTCATGATATGAGCCTTGGATTCCACTTTCAATCTTTCTGTAATTTCCTAAGCTGAGTTTTGACTTTTGCAATGAATTTGCTGCAAGAAAAACAAGTAAAAGTTGCTTGCTTGATTTTATTTCAGTATACATTTCCCTTCAATCAACAATGATAAACTCCACTGTTACTTCTCAATTGTGTAATAATTACTACCGCCATTAACACCTGTACCCGAATAACGGATAAGACGTCGACTTGTCGGATGACCATTCCATTGATCCACGACGTTTATACCATCAGATTGACATGATTCAAAAATGGCAGCATGACGATCTGGGGGTCCGTATGTGTTTCCTGGAGCTGAAAAAACTGCGATGGCAGTTCTTGCCGGGATGCTCGCACAATTGGATTGGACATGGGTGCCACGTTTCCAGGAACCAGTTGTAAGACCCGTAAGACCAGCACATTGCGTCTTGACCACGGATGTACACTCTTGACCATCTGGAGTTAGGATGTAGCCACCTGACATTGGTGGCAATGTACAGGAATTCTGTAAAGATTAATTCGATTAAAAATATTTATAAGACCAAGATAGAACTGGTAGTCACTTACAAATGCCAAAGAGTAGTTGGAAAGACATCCCAGGAGCGCCACTACCAAAATTAAGAAAGCCATCGAAGATCGTGTCGATGTGTTGATTCTGAAGTTTTACTGTCAAAATCTCATCAGTAGTTAATTGGCTCGAGTTGTACACCTTCCTTATATAACGTGAACCCTTCTCATGAAGCAGAATCATAATCACGAGACCGTTTGAGCAGCTGCCGATTTTGCTCTTTGGATTTCTGCAAGCGAGACATTTGTTTGCCGATTCGAATACAAATATATCTGTAAATTGATTTAGTTGTTCGCTTTTCACGAGAATTGTTGCGGCAGAAAAATGGTGCAATAATTTGACCAGTTGTGGTGCTCAAAGACCGTCAAAGGACATTCACAGAGGTCACAAGAGCTTGTTTTCGCCATTTGGTAGTCAAACTTATGAGTTGTGAACCAACGACGAAATGAAACTAACAACAGTAAAATGCATGAAATATTTTATTATTCTTATACACAAATTAATACACGAGAGAAATTCTTATGATAATAAGTTTCTAGAAGAAATTATAAGAGGTTCCCAAACAAACTTGCAGTTATTCGCAGCATAGTACTTGGCCAGTTTCTTTTCGCTTTTTCGCCTTTGTAAGATCACAAACAACATTGGAATTAACGTAGGAAATTTGCTTAGAAAGTATTTGCCGTACTCTGCGTCTGTCAGACCTAAAATTGCTTTGATAGCTGGGTCTGATATTTCGCTATAATGCTGATTCTTGTCCCTAATAAACTCAATTAGGCTAATAATTGAACTACGATAATATACCTTGGGATTCTTCTTTCAAGGGGAATGGTTTTGGTCGCCGGGTTTGAGCCAATTCGCGAGGAGGTCACAGCGAAGAGGGTCGGGGCCAATTTTGCTTGCAGCTGAAGCAGAATTTGAATCCGCAGCTGCACGTGACTTGCCGTGCGTCGAACCACATGACGGTGATAACATTCTGGCAGGCGGTCGGTGAGTAGCACCAGTACATCAGCTTGTTGGCACGGACCAAATCCATCGCGACGTTCTTGTGGCATTTTTCCAGGCGTGCTCGCCTGCACAGGCGATAAGAGTCGTTGCGCTCGTAAATCCAACGATGGCGGAGCATCCTAGAGTGGGGAATAAAATATCCAGCCCCGGTTGATCTCTCTGTATCAGATATTCGCGCCAGCACCGCCGACAGAATAAATGCCCACACTTTTCCAGGCCGACCATTTGGATTGGGTCTCCGCTATACAAGCGCCACATTCTTGGCCATTGGCATTCTGCTGCTGCTGATGATGATGATCGGCACTTGTGACATTCGACTCGATGAGCAACTGATCCAGCAACTGCAACTGCTCTCCCGAACACTGCGTCCGCCAGCTTTTCTTTACTCCAGTGGAAATGTTACAGCAGTAAACAAGTCCTTGGTGCTGGGCAGTTCAGAAGTTCACTAACGTCTTCAATTAATGCGATCGTGCTGGCGATTAATTCGGGAATTCTCTGCCCTTGGTAGATGTATTCGATCTTATCGTACGCATTGGTTCGCGGTGACGAGGATTGAGAGGAGCCGCATTTGCTGCTGGAGAACCCATGTCAATGTTCGCGTACAGGTCGAATTCCAAATCCGAATCTGTATCTTCATAACCTTTACTGAGTTGCCTTCCTGCTCCTGCTGTGCCCAATAATAGAATAGTAGATTAAAATTGAAATCGAATGAACAATTAGCTAATAATGTTGTTGATGACATAAACGAACCTGATGAAGAAGGGCCAGCGGAGCCGGCTCTTTTATTTGGGTACTCCAATTGACTAGTTCGTAATCGTGATCGCTTCATCCTGCCTAATTGGTTACCCAACACCGCACCTTAGCCAGAATCCTGAATTAAGACGCTGGCAGTGGAAATTCACATTTATCACATTCTGTACGCAGGTCCGGTGCCAGTTTTACTATTTCAAACCGTCAATTTTCTGTTCGACGCTTGATTCCCTTGAGATTCGATAAGTTAGTTTAACATTATCACCAGCAAGTATTCATCACTCGACTTATTGTCACGAGTAACGAGCAAGCGACTAATGCTGGCTTGGGAACTGAACAAATTTTGTAACGACACCGAACAAAGAGCCCAAGAGACAAAATTTACAACGAAACGAGATCTTGCTGCAAGAACAGAAACGGAAACGACAGATATAAATAAAATAAGACAAATATCTTCGAATGAAAGTGAATACTTTAGAATGCAATCATGAGATCAATCGTATAGCACATGATTCGATCAAAGTATGCCATGGCCTCCATCGATTCGACGGTGCAGAGCGAGCCGATGCCCACGCCCAGCGCAGGGAACGACTTTAGCTCGAGGAGAGTCTCCTTCCCCTTCTTTCTACACTTCCACTCGTCCAGAAGTTCTCGACTCTTCTGGCGGACGCGGAAGCAGGCCGGGTAGAGGACGAGAGCGCAGGTGATAGCGACACTGCCCAAGCTCGGCGGGAGGAAGTAGGCGGGGAACCCAAGCGTGTCGATCATTTCGAGGGTCGCGTAATTGCAGCTGACTGCGATCGACATGATGGAGGCCGTGAAGACGGGCATGATTAGGGCTTTGAGGGCCGTGTCGAAATTGGCACCGAGGAGCTGCAGTTGGCGATGAAGCCTCAGTCCGCCGTGGCCGTGGAGTTCCCCAGCAAGCTTTAGTGCCCCCGTGATGAGATGGAGGTAAATATACAGCGTGACCGTGTAGAACGTGATTACGCCCGCGCCGTAGTAGCTCGCGATGGACTGCAAGAGTGCCCAGGGCACCAGATGCCAGCGGGAACGACGGGTGTACTCAAACAGCTTGCTGGGGAACATCGGGGCGTCGTAGCCCATGACCATCGTCACGAAGAACATTTCGGCGCAGACAAGCGTACTCATTGCCATCAGAAGGAGGATTATTTTACCAGCTTTATCTTTCGCTTTTCCACGCCGCCGCCGCCCTGCCGAACTTCCGTCACCGTCGCTTTCACCGTTCCCGCCATCGTCGTCGTAGTCGTAGCCGTCCTGCACCTGCTGCTGCAGTATCAGTTTTTCATTCAAGGTGAGGATCCGATTGATGAACAAGCATACTTCGTCCCCGTTCAGGCTCGTGTTGACGTTGTACAGCGCCACGTTCGCCCAGCAGAGCCACCCGCAGCAGGAGAAAATCAGGAACCCGGCTTCCGTGTCGGCGTAGAGTGCCTCCTGAATCGTCCGGATCGTGATGAAGACCGTGTACACTACAGAGAACCCCGCCCTGGCGTGCCAGCTCCAAAATTTATACCCGCGCCCGCGCTTGGCGTGGACCAGCCGCCAGCTTCCGCTGGCGCTGCTGCTGGAGGAGCCTTCCCCAACTTCAAGGGGACTGGAGCCGATGATGTGCGCAAACTTGTAGAATTCACGAAGTACACCGATTGTGTAGGTCGACAACATCTTGCCGGCGGCTCCGACTGAAGGATGAACGGCAATTTGGAAAGGCTTAAGCTAGAAATTGCAATTAAATTGTTTAATTGCTGGTTTGTTGCTTGTCAGACTTGTCCCTGCGCCTCTAAACAAAAGATGAATGGATTAATGAATTCGAATTGGAAGAAATGAATGCACCCTGCAGAATTTTCTTATTTACACCAGAAAAATAAGAAAAATTAGCAACAGCGGTTAATTACGTGTCAACATGGGCAATTTGCGGTTCACTGATTGCTTTAATTGCACTGCACTGCGCAATTTCTTCTCCACTCCTAAGCGTGCTAAGTAAATTTTTCAGTTCTTGTTTGATTGCTTATTACTTTCATCGGCTTCGGCGCGCATTTTGAATTGCGTCGGGTCACGAAACGACATGGCTAGTTGTACCCATTCAAGGGTTTAATCCATAGAAAATTAACCTGAACCTATCAGGCAATCCATCTCATCAACTTCAATAAAATACTAAACCCTGCACTTAAAATTCAAGCTGGTGCGTGTGCCAATGTCGATGTCAATTAATCGCGAGCTCTTCAAACTTAGAAATTCTGGAACATTTCATGGAACACTCCAATGCATTTTTAAACACCGACCAAACGAAACACGAAGCAGCTACAGCACGTCATTCATGATTCCTGATTTCCAATTTTAGGCACGTGCGTATTGAATTGTTCATTGATTAATCAAAAATTCAAAAACTGCCACAAAAGCCACAATGTAATCCTGCATTTTAGCCAAATAGTTATCCAAATCTTAAAGAATTAGTAAACGAGGACAATTCCAACTCGAACTCGAATTTATATTTGGCGTGGAACACCCTACAATCTTGGAAACGGACCCGCGTATTATTTGGTATACGCATAATTTGCAGTCTGTCAGAACTGAAATTGAATGAAGTTAACTTCCCTTCAGCTTTTCACCGTATAACTTGATGAGAGCCAAGACTAAATGCTTCAGTCTTGGAATTATTTAAATGACTCAAAATGCAATGCCAATGCGCGCCCCACAATTACTGCGACTTCTTAGCTATCATTCCAAAATTTCAAAAAACAATTGCTGGTTCTTTCATCCTCCAACTTAACGTCTAAAACTGTACACTCGAACTTCTCTGGAATCCTTTTACCACCGTGGTACCTTCCGAACAAAATGATATCGGAAGAATCCTTCCGCCTCTTCTCGTACGTGACCCGCATCGGGCACTGGACCCAAGTATTTCCTTACAAGTGGAACCCCGTGAGCTACAAAGTGGAAGTCGTGCCGAACCTGAACCGATGGCGAGCACTCGGAGTGACCAACCTCGCGCTGCAGTGGACACTCGTCGGGTTCGCCTTCACGGATTTGCTGGAGCCCGGGCTGAAAATTGAAACCCTCATTCACTTCGGGCTGATTATGATCAGTATAATTCTTGCAACTGTGTTTCAGGTGCACAATTTGCTGTACCCTGTAGAATTCGCGGCGCTCTTGTCGGCGATCCACCTTTTCGCTCGGAAGTTGGCGCTGCACTTTCGACTCGACATGAGGAAGAAAGACGGAATGGAAAAGCTGTTCAAACTGCTTCTTTCCGTCGTCGCCGTGCTGCTGATTCTTGTCGTTCTTGGGGACACGGCCATGATTAACAATGGAGACAGACTGTTTAGGGCTTTCAGGTTCCAACATTTGGGGCTCAATTTGTTGGTTGGAGTCGCATGGGGCTATCAAGCGTTATTCCCGTTCCTTACGGGCACATTCTTTGTGATGCTGGCTGTCAATTACACACACTCAATGGGGAACTTTCTAAAGAAGATCAGGTAGACAACTGACAATTCATTAAAATTAAACCACTGCGCCAGTAAATTAATTACTTCACCAATTACATGAATTTATTAATTAGTTACAATTAAATTATTAAATTAATTAAACGCCTTGATTTAGGTTCAATTCAAGCCGAACCGCGTCCCAGTTAGTTAAGGATCACCTGCTATACCGCTCGCACGAAGTGCTGCACATCAAAGCTCGAGAATTCACAGCCACGCTGACTGCGGCGGTGCTGGGCACAGCCTGCCTCCTTCAAATCGCCTCATTCTGCACAATGATTCGGGGATGGATTCAATTGCCTGGGCCCACCAAAGCGTTTAACGTAATCACCCCAATTTTGGTGCTCGCGTGCACGAAAGCGTGCTTAGACTTTGGAATTTCGTACTCGCACGCTTCGAGGATGTTTCCAGCTTCATTTCGAAACTGGAAGCAGCAAATCAAATGCCCGCGCCCGCCTGCTGGTGTGCACGAAAGGACAAAAGGTCAAGGTCAAGAAGACCAAAGCCAGTTACTCCTCTACAAGAATCAGTTTAGAATATTTCGGACGTATCGTCCTTTCTATTTTAAGATTGGTAGTTTTTTGTATGTGACGGAAACGACCTTTATTGTCACGACGTCAGAAGTCGTCTTTCAGGGCGTGTGGACAATCCTTCTTTTGTAAGTGATAATGTAGGAATGAATAATTAAATACGAGTTTCTGGAAGCTTCGGCGTCGGCTCACATTTCAACCGTCTTCTGTATTTATTTCCCTTTTCGCTTCTCATTCCGATGAATCGGCGCCAATTCATTTTGAACATGTCACGCCAGGCGAAAGACAACTGCAAAAAAAACGACTGAGTTAACGGTTTTCCGACTTTGTCGATCAAACGATCAAATTCAAGAGTATAAATAATTAAAGTAAGAAAGCCCGACGGCGAAACTAAGCGTCTAACTTTACAGGTACATTACAAGTAATGATCACGTGAGCACATCTTAAGCATAAAATATCAACTGAAGCAATGTGTTACTGCATCAGTGTTGCTTAGTATGCCGTACACCACACTCAAAATTGGAAACATTTTGCGAATTTTTGAACAACAATTTGTTTACATTCGTTCATCGTCTTCCCTTCTTAGTGCGCTCCAGCTGATTTGCCATTCGTTGGCGAGTCGACAATTGTTTGCGACCCATTTTCTCGGTTACTGCGTTGACTGTCACTCCATTCAAACAACT